>MCFA01000274.1:0-49171 GCA_002105025.1 Clohesyomyces aquaticus
TTTTTCAAGACTGGAATCGCACAGTTCCAAGATCCCACAGAAGAGACCCAGCTTGAAAAAATAGGCTGGACCAAACGAGTGGTGGTATTAACATAGGCGTTTAAAAACAATTTCATGAAAATTTCGGAGCCAGTTACACCTCCATCCGTAAGCTTCATTTGCCATGTATAGTTTACCGAGCATGTAGAAACTAAGACGATGAAAAGATAGCCAAATCCTTCCGTCAATTACTGCACACAACAGTAGCCCTCTATCGCATAAGAGGCTCCGCGAAGTGCCTCATAAGAGCCCTGCGCAGGTCCGGTTGTCGGATCGTTGACGTCGATCCTATCGCCCTTGGCCTGACGTGGAAATTAGCAGCAAGACTTCCAAATCGCAATGAGAATCACTTACGTGTTCGTTTGAGGTCTTGCGATCTTCCTGAGTGGAGGACTGAATGCGGGAATCATTTGGAGATGGCATACTTAGGGAGTATTCGCGAGTAGTAGGAAGGACTGATGGCTGCAGTGCGCGCTGTTCTGTCGTCGTTGGACGTGGTACTATGTGCAGATCGGAGGTAGGAAGTCGGCGGCGGAATTCAAACGATAAAAACGGCTATATGCAGACCCTCGAGTTTATAAATTCCGGCCGCCCCCCCTCATACGCTTCAATCCACGGAGGAAAACAAGGTCTCCTCCGAAGGAGGGGCACCACGCAATCTATTTAGCCAGCAAAGAGGCAACTAAGTTCGTATCGAATAGGGAAGGAGATAAGGGGAGCAGGGATGTGAATCCACTGGCCCCCAAACGCATACATTATCCATCGGAATGTGCAGAAGAGCGAGACTGCCCGATGCAAGTTGAATCCTTTGGCATGAACTTCGTCGAATTGACCAATGAGTAGGGAAGCAAGACCGTATCAGTAGTGATAAAGACAAGTGTGCAGGAGTGTGAATCCTTTTGGCTCCCAAGTTCGGACTCGGGTCTTTCTCAAGGTAAATTGCCCATCCAAGCCCTTCCGTCCCCTTTCATTCCCTCAAAACGATGACTTCCTAGCCTTAACAGTCCTAGGGACCCCAAGCTCACTAACCTTCCTTGAAAGCTCTAGTTAACAGCATGCTATCGTACCCTGGATACGCGATCAAATCCACATTCACCTGTATCTTCTCTACCGCAAACTAACATAACTACCATAATCCACCTGACCAATCGAAATCTCAACCTCAGGACACCACGCCGTGCTCGCTAGATAATTATTCGCAAGCCCATCATTCGGTATCGTAACGGAGAGACTCATTGCACCCGGCATCGCTTTCAGCGCTTGTTCGCTGTACGACGGGAGTCCACCAATGCTGATGTCGATCATCAGAATACCTTCTGAGCAAGTCTCGTCGGAGGACTTAATCACGTTGCCGAGGAAGAAGTCGCAAAACTGATCCTTGATCTCTGCGGCGGCTTCGTAGTCGTATCGTGTGAGATTCACACTCCGAGCAAACGCAGCGCGGGAATTGGGGTCGAATGGTGGGTATCCGACGGAGGGTACTTCGCGCGCCAGAGCTTCTCAATGGGGAGACCGAGTTCATGCCAGGAGATGTATTCGGCGACCCGGTTACTGTTTAGTTGGAATAAGGTGAAGTTGTTTATTTAGGGAGAGGTGGAGGTGCGGAGGATTCTGGAGATGTTGGTTGTTGTTTCTATCATGCCGAGTTCGGTTACGAGGGCTTGGACGAACGAGTCGTACAGGGCTTTGGCTTCTGGATTTGTGACAGGGAAATAGTCGACTAGGTATTGCGTATCGACAAACTGTCATGAATCTGCTCCGTGCGCAAAATGACTTGTCTTTGTCTTTCCCTGGAATGGACGTTGGTTACCGCAAGTAGTGGCATGGCGATCAGTTTCGCGACTGCCACGGCGGTCCGATTCGCAGGCGGATAAACACCCGCATAATTGGTAGGTGATCCAGCAGCAGTTTGAACTCCTTCCAAGTCGTAAATGTCTTTCGGAGCGAGTCGCAGCCTTGCGAGTGGGCGCGTATCCTTAAGACTGTACAACTAAGAAGGACCGGAATCCAAGCACCCCGAAAGCGGGCACTAAACAAATCAACTGCTTCGCGAGCTGTGGAGTTGAATGCAGCTGTCGTTCCGAACAGGAATGCATTGAGATGGACGTCGTAGAGCCGGAAGCATTGTTTGGATGGTTAACTTTGAATCCACTGTCGATAACATGTAGGGACCAGGAGCCAAATCCAGAGTAATATCAGATATAATCGTCGTATTGGACGCTTTATAATTTGTGACATCCAAGCCCGAGTTTGTGAACAGCGCTTTCACCCCGTTATTGGCGAGCCAGTTTGCGGCCGACTTCGATAGTACTGCACCAGCCGGGGGGATAGCACCACGCCTTCTAGAAACCCGAGTATCCAAACATCGTCAAGTGGCAAATACGCCTCGACTATTCCGGCAAGAATATTGGCGTCAATGTTCGTCGCGTTCATCCTAAAAGAGGTAAGCGTCGAAAATCCCGATTGCCCGAGATCTTCGGCCAAATCCACCTCAAAGATGTTCTACGAAGGCGACTAAAAGGTTGACTAATCGAGATCGAAGGCAAGGGCGCCCGTCAGCGAGGTTGTTAAGGGATTCAGTGTTGCAGCAATGAACTCTCTAAGGAGCAAAATAGCACCGGTCGACAAATATGTGTGCATTGTGATGAACTTTCTCCGTTAATGGACCTTGCACATTTCCAGAAATTGAGAGTCCGCAAATGACATTACACTGCTCATGTCTTTATGCTTTGCCTCTCATCCGGCGCGATTAGGCGATATCGGCGCGACGCCTTGTCATCCCGATGCCATGGCTCTGGTCTCCACCCGGAACGTGGCCGACACCATGTGCACGTCATTCCCACGAGGTCGAGATAAGCAACTCGTGCTTACGATGAAGATTACGATCATGGAATCAGGACGCAAGTTGAGAAGGATGATGACCGGCAGAAGATAGCACGGCGCCAATGCGCTCTTTTTCCCCACCATGGCTTCCGTCATAGGCTCGAAATTTATCGCTAATCGGACCTGCGCGCTCTAATTCCAATCCAATGCCAGTCACATTCCAATGCTATTGATGTCTCCGGCCTCACAAGCCCGAGGTGCGAAACAGAGCTATCTTCGCTAGAAATGAAATACACAGAGTCACAGACCGCCGGCTGAGGAATCGACCACCCCACCTGCAGCAAGTCAATGCACAAAAGCTGTCACAAACCACGACGGAACTTTTGGAGTTGGTTCCAATATCGATCGTGGCCCCGAGACCCAGATACAGTACGCAAGTAAAGTGGAATCCCCGTTGAGGGTAAGTCCTACAATTGTCGCCTATATAGATAGATATATTCTTGTCTACCATCTAATGCAAGCTCAAGTAGCTCATGTAGACTTTTGCCGCTAGTTTTAGGTACAAAAAACCCCCCTGTTGGCTATTCGTAGAAGCAGCTCCCAAAGGCTTGCCTTTACTTGGGGAAAAACACCTTTCATGTCGTTCCTTATGTGCGTCCCTGGCCACGCGCTGGCGTTCTGGTACGCCCACGCATGTGGGTTGCGTTATCCTCTAGCCTTGACTGCCCACCCTGTCACGCTTTCCCCGATCTTAGTCCTGAATGCCCTTTATGTTTGACGTCCTTTATACCTTGTTGTTATGTTACGTGTGTCTGTCTTCGCCCTCCCCTTTCTCTCCCTATGCTCCGTTAGTGTAGACTCCTCTATGTCTACTGTTCTCCTAGCGCCTGTTGTTGCGACATGGCGCCTAAACTGCCGTTGCAACATGACGGCCCGTCCAAAAGGACCCTCTCCTTCTGCCAAAGCAGGATCTTTGCCCCTAGTATTAGGTGTCTGTTACCCTAGGGTCCCAACCTAGGTTCTTTCATGTAGGAAAGAGTGACGATCCACGTCCTACGATCGTGGTTATCTGGCTTGGGTAGTTGTAGAGGCGAGGGGTGGTGAGAGGTTCGTCCAGCCTAGGGATGAGAGGTCTGCCTAGGCTGCTATTTCGTCCGCGTAGCGAGGGAATGGGGTGCGAAGGTTGTTTTTCAATTGTATCGTTTAGTTGCCGTAGGTAGGTAGGTAGTCCTTGAAGACGCTTCATCTCGGCGTTCCAGGCGAAGTCGAAGAAGAGGGGGAAGGAGTAGCGCGGGTGAGAGTTAGGTCGACGGACGCGGTGGAGACGGGAGCGGAAACGACCGGACGTAAGCTGGTCAAACATGTCTACTACGGTGAAGAGTTAGTCGGGGCGAATGGGATGTGCACCGGGTCTACTTACTGTTGACGACGAAGGAATTCTCGATGTATGGGACGTCAACCCACTGATCGGTTGGAGAGAGGACCTACCGTAAAATAGTGAGCGGAAGCTTAGAAGGCAAGGGTCCGCATCGAGATTTCACTAACCTGAAGGCCCTGGGAGTCTACCTTGAGAATCGTAAGATAGCTAAAATCTTTGGAACGAATGAGCAACCTAAGAATTTCCAGAGAGTGAAACGTGCCCTACCAGTATGTTCACATCATCACGACCCGGGCCATCGCTCTTCTGGATCTCAACAGGCGCGTACTAGAAGCACCGAAACAGTACCACCGGCTCCGGCTCCAGCAAACTCTTCCGCAGCTCGCCCTCACCCAGCCCCAAACCGTGGGAGAACATTTCCGTCAATGTCATTCCCAGCTCTGTAACCCCGCCAGGCGACTCCTCCATTGCGCACGTCGAGGCTTGTCTTGGAGTCGGCAGGCAGATCGAAAAAGGCTTCCGAGGCGGACACCAGCGACAATTGCGTCTAGGGAGACACCGGGGTGTCGGTGATGACAAAGAAGCCCCACGCTGAGGCAGTGGTGGTAATAGCTTCTATGACGGATTGTGCTTCTGGGGAGTCCGACCCCGTTTGGTAGTATGCTTTGAGACTGGTGATGGGGATTTGCTTCATTATTTTGTGGCGTCCTTAGGGGCTGAAGCAGTCAATGGGTTAGAATAAATCGATGGCTGACAGGAGAGCTTTGAAGCATTCGCGACTGCTAGGCTTGGTCCTGGTAGTTTGGCTTTTGCAGGGAAGTTTGGTGTGTGGTTTGTTGAGCCTACGGACCCGCGTATCACGCTTTCCTACATTAATAATGAATACGGCAAGGGATACAACAGTGCTTGCGGGGCAATTTGGCAGGGCGCCTTCGCCCAACTTGGCTAGCGTGGGTCTTACCCTAGTTACAGCGCCTTGCAAAAAGCAGGGTACAAACGCGATTTTAAGAATTTATCCGCCCTCGACACCACCAGACAGCGCAACACCTAATAATTGCAGGTAGAAGACTAGGACTGTCAAACAAGGGATGCTCTATTAAATAAAACTATTTTTATTAATTTCAAGGCTGGTTTGGTGGTGTTGCAGGTGGTGAACTCTTTCGCAGCTCCGGGCCGACCGTTTAGCCGATCGGGCCGACTGTTCAGCCGACCGGGCCGAAGATTTTTCCGGAACTCGTGGATTCCACCCTCCTCCTGCGCCACCAAAACTGGCTAGAAATTAATAAAAGTATTTCCATTCAAAAGAGCGCCCTTAATTTGACAATCCTTGACACCTCTCTGCAATTATTAGGCGTTGTGCTGTCAAGTGGTGTCGGAGGTCGGGCTCGATTGGAATTCTCCGATCTGTACCCTGCTTTTTGCAAGGCGCTGTATCTCTTGTCTGCGAAAAGCGGTGATAACCGAAAGAGCTCTAAGTTTTTTTTCCACACACCTCCTTGCTTACTTACCTGCTAAATCTCTACCACGAGCTATTCTAAAAGCTGAGAAATAGAGATATAGATTCCTCTATATACATAGAGATTACTATATAAGCCAGAGACCTACGCGTTGTTATGCTCGAGATAGTGGGTTTCTGCTGTTCTTACACAGAATGCTCTATAACGAGGAAATGCCGCTAAGTAACGCAAAGATTAAGCGAATATAAGGGAAAATAGAGCTTAAAAGTAGCAACAGAGTAGCGAGCAGAGGTGCAAAACGCAGACTACCTCCTGCGCCACTACTGTAAGGAGTTACGGCCTGATATCCTCAATGTACTATTTTATCTAGAACTCAGATACTTTATCGTTTTTAAGCTATGATCTTACTGCGTGGATGGGTCGCAGGTGGGCTGCTCTACGCTGAGGTGTATGAAAAAAAAGTAGGGACACTCTCGGTTGTCACCGATTTTCGCACGCAACAGATACGCCTTCCAAGGCTTCACGTTCTCGCGCTCTCACGTGGTTAGGCTCGGGAAATGCCTCACCGTCCAATGTCAATACACCAAACTTCCGAGCCCAGGGGGACTGCCATATACCCATGCTATTTCGTTATTTCTGAGTTCACACGAGCCGCAGATATTTCAAGGACGCCGTGCGGATCTTCCAAAGATCGACTCGGACGCTGTTTCCTTTCTGAGGAGATAGGATAGCAACGAAAACATTACAAAAATACGCTCCCGAAACATGGCGAGCCCTTCCCTTGCAGAGTATGATGATTCAGTAGGAAGGAGGAAAGAGATTACAAAGAGTGGCCCGGGGGTTTCCTGGATATGTACAGGAAAGAAATTCGTTCGCGGCTATAACAAGACATGAATATCCAACCGCCATCCCGTTAGGGAAGATCCAAAAACACAAGAGAACGCCCTCGTACAAAATTGATTCTGAGAATATACATGGTAGAAGAACCAACCCAATCTCATTCGCGGATCGGAAGGCGAATCTTCAGGTACTGCCCCACAACTGCTTATAGATGTACGCCTCTCCAAGCTCTTGCGTCGGCGTATCAGTCGGATACTTGTAGTGCGGGGCGTTGATACCAACGCCATGAGTAGTGTCGCAAACTCCGTCGCCCTGGTGCTGCGTCAGTCATCGGCCTCTTCCACCGCATGGATCAGTTACGACCCGAAGACTCACATATATACAGATGTCCAACGTCTTCCCCACCCAGTTGGCTGGAACCGGCTTATTCACATAATCCGTCAAGCCATGCACATTCTTTGTTGTCGTGCCTCCATAATTATCCACATTGCACGCCAACCCCGCCCTGCGATTCGGATTGCCAACCAGCACCACCCCCTTCACGGCAGCAAAACTTGGACCCGTGAGCTGCGGCAGGGCATTCAAGACAACGGCTGCACCCTGCGAATATCCCTGTATGATGAAACATTCGCGCGGAAAGTCGCTCAAGGTGGAGTTCATGTAGTCAATGATATCCTGCACCCCCGGTCCAATGTTCTGGTCCGCACTCGCGGGGTACTCGACGTTGTATACTTTTCCCACGGTAAGGTCTGAGGTGACTTTGGAGTTCATTATGCGGAAGCCTTTTAAACCTCCTCAGCCGGAAGTTTTTGCTTGAGATTAATTGCGGGGATGGATATTAACGTACCCGATGATGGACCCTGAGCTTCCCCGGTTCCTCTGGCATTAATCACTGTGTATGAGGGACATATTGCGGATGTCGCTCGTCGGTTGAGCGGAGCGGCATAAGAGACGGCAAGGAAAGATAAGATCGAGATGAAGGAGGATAGATGCATTGTGCTAATATAGATCGGAGAGTAACTGCCGGGTGAGCGAAAGCGAGATAGATTGGAATAATATGAACACATATATTGCGCATCTTATGCTCGCTCATATTTATAATATTTGCTGCCCGCTCTTCACCGACTTCTGTTTTCTGCTTTTTCGGTGTGCCTACTCTTCACGGACATCTCACCACACCTTCAGAAGGCCTGCGCACCACGATGCGAAGTCCTCCAATACACCGGGGCACCAATCCAACCTATCAAAATCTACCCGATCTAGAAAATGCTGGCTCTGCTCGGTCCGCGTGTTTGACATTTCTTGGACACGAAGCTTAGGTTTCGGGATCTGACCTCACAACGGCGACCCACGATCGGCGCAGCCATAATAACAGTCAAGCTTACCCGATGTCGCACCCTCGCGTGGCAGTCCGATGAAATAACGCCCCGTTGGGCCAATATTGGTGTGGTGAATTCTGATCACTGTATTAGGAAGGTTGGTGCTGGCATTGACGGTCTTACGCGCATGACCAGATCTACAGCCAACCGCCATAGATACCGCTGTCGTAAAAAGGAGGTCGGGAAACGCAGTGCCAGACTAAGCGCGGCAGTGCGGTGCTATTGGTACGACGGAGATCCTTGCTGCGGTGGACTGGAGGATCGAGTGCCACGCCATCGGCCAGTCCCGGGGATCCGCCCTACACCATGCGCCGGGTCTCTGGGTCGTGGCGAATAGCGTTCTTTGGCAGCTAGAACGTCATCATATTTCATGGAAAACTCGTATGGGAAGTGTGCATCCTCGGTCACTTCATCCCCAACTCAACTCCGTCCATCGCGAAGCATGCATATCGACCCTCCGTTCATAGAAAACATTGATGCCATTACCGAGTCACCTGACAGGGCACCAAAAACAGCGACATCATGCCGGGAGGATGATGGGATTAATAGAATGATGTTTTTCGTCTTGATTCCGAGCAAATGTACGTTGTGTGCCGTAGTATGGCAGGAGCGGTTTACCTGCAAGATCTTGCAATCCCGCCAGGCGCCATTCTATTATGCGGGGAACCCTGACGATATCATTGTCATGTGGCAGCCCAATTTTGGTCCAGCAATACTGGATTGGTGGTGCATTTCGGTCCTTCTGCCTAGCTTGTCGTAGCACATTGCATGATCCCATGCATCGGTCCCCCACACTGCACCAGCCGTGCATATACAACACATAAAAAGAGCAGAGCGAGGTCGCTCTTCGCCAAGAATGCAAGTAATTGGACGCATGAGAGTGAAAAGAGTCACGCGCGACCATCCGAGCAACCACTAGAAGGATATCAGGGGCTCGTAATATTCCCATTCCCACCACGAGGTAATTGTGTCGGTGTGACGTTGTCTTGAGGAGAGTCTTTCCTATTCCTGAAGCTCTTTGACAACGAACGCCTGTTGAGATTTGAATGAATGAAACCTCGGGATTCACATCAGCGTAGGACTCCACAGGGATGGCTGCATTACTGGCTTGCTGTTCGCCGCAACCTTGACCCTCACGGGACTTGAATACGAACGGGAGGATATTGCAACTCAAGACCTAACTACTCACATAACTGAGTCATCCAATATGTGGGCATACGATTGCCTTCCCGTTTCACCCAGGACTCTTGAAGAATAGTTGAGTTTATTTAAGAGTGATTTTGCCATCTCGTGATCTTTCTCGTAATCTTTTTCGTCTAAAGGCATCTATACGTCTGCGTAATGACACATTTAAGCTTTGAGTGACTAAGGGTTATGCGTCATCGTCACCTTTTGGTGTTGTACTCATCCTGCTGGAATGCAGGCGGTAGTGTAAGTGGTCAAGAATATGAGAATAAATCTATCGGTGTTGTATTACTAGGGCGAGTGCAAAACGATTAGGCATGGCCGTACAGTAATACTTCAAGGGCTGTTACCATTCACGATTATAGAGCACATCATTCATGGACATCGTGTGAAGCACTATCCTGGCTCTTCAGTATCCATTTTTTCACTGCATTTAAATACTCAAAAGCCCATCCGCAACCACGCCATGATTCTGAGAAGCTCCGTTAAGCAGCCACGAACTGACTCCCAGAATCCCAGCGTAAGAGAGCAGAGCAGCTTCTTCTATGGTCTCCGTAAGGATTCGAAATCATCCCGTCCGGAGTTACGAAGCATGTGATCAAGAACGGAATTGATTTGCGCTAGCACACTTTCGATCCTCCGAATAAGGTTAGATGCAATGCCATATGAGTGATCAGAGGAGGTTGACTCGAAGATATGTGCGACTTCGATGCAGTAAGAAAAGATTTTGTGATGGAGACCTCCTGAGTGTTCCTGACGGGAAGCTGACCAATCGGGGGTTGGCGGAGCTTCGGACTATTTGCACGGTAAATCAGGCAGGCGAGCGCTAGGTTGGATACGATTATGACGGAATTCCAACTGTTGAATCGGGGAATCAAGTAGTCGAAGGTCAGTGGTACAGGCTACGGCGGAATTCGTGGCTCGGAAACATCAAGAGTAGGGTGTCTATGTGTAGAGGGCTTCCAGCGTGCTTTCATCTCCTAGGGCCGTTGCCGCGGAGGGGAAATACATGGTCCAAGTCCATCAGTCGGTGCTGCATACACTGTGCGGGAGTATCAAATAGTCTCTTGCCAACGGCATAACTTAATCTCCATTCCGTAGAAACAAGTTCACCTTTCACCTTGGGAGACCGCTTGTTCTCTGTGTCGTGTTGGGTAAATCCGCCCTTAACTTCGGCCAGTATGGGTTACGGGATGACTTTGCTGCATTTCGGCAAATCTTCGATATCCAGATACCAAAAGGAAGTGAGGTACTCTGCATTATATGGAAACAGACATGCCTCGGCATTCCCTCCTTGGGCTTAGCTTACTTTGTACAACCTAGACTTCTGCCTGCGTACATGCTAGCTTTCCACACCACACATCCATCCAGAACGCAATCACTTCGACAACCCTTCACTTCAATGTCATTAGCGCAACTAAGCACAGAGCTTCTGCTCCTGATCGCATCTAACCTCTCGCAAATTGACCTCCTCAATGTATCGATAACAAGCAAGGGCTTGCACCCAGCCATACAGCCTGCCTTATACCGGGAATATCGCCCCCCGAGTCTGCGACGCCGCTCTCTCCCCCTCTTCGTTAAAGCCTTACTCAAAGACCCTAAAAGGCAGCACTACGTAAGAAACCCAATGGTCCTCACTTATCCATACTGAATTAGAGGGTGGTATCCAGATGCAGACTCTACGACTTCCAGCTTGGGAGATAGTACATCCACAGAATGTAGAGAATAAATTTGAGCCTGATTCTGTACAAAAAGCGGCCATGGCAGCAGGAAAGAGACTATATCACTCTATGACTCATGAGTGGAACCCCAACAAAGTACCTGGCCACGATCTCAGTCTGGAAGACTATGAACTTTTTACGAGCGCGGCGGAAGCCACTAGCCTTGTAAGACATGTTGTACCATATGGAAAAGGGGGTGCCATGGAATTCAGAGGCGTGGAGAACGACCGTGATGCTTGTCATACTCCGCTGTACTACTGGTGTTGCTTTTCGACTGCCGACCTCGAAAGCTTACCATTCGATGAGAAATTTTGCTACCTGCTGAGGGCAGAAATAGATGATGCCTATATATTGCTACTAGCAAGCCTTCTGAAGAACCTGAGACGGATATCACTTCGTGGGGTCTCAATTTCGCCGAATGGACTGCCATGGACGAGTGCGCTGCAGCGCTACTCCAGACTACGAGAGTTCACCATAATCCCCGAAGGATATTACGAGCATGGGTTTTGCCCTTTGTCTTTCTGGGTTGACTTTCCGACATTACCAACATTGGAGCTTTTCACAGGTGACGGCGCGACAAGCTGGTACCAACAAATCCGCACGCGCAGCCCTTTCACATTGACTCCCCATACCTTGAACATACGATGCCTGGTGATGGAAAGATGCGCGTTGGTGCACGAGGATCTGAAGCTAGTGTTAGGGGCATGCAGGGACTTGAAAACCTTTCACTACTCTACGAGAATGTGGGGAACTGGGCAAGAGTGGAATGCAACGTCGGCGCAAATCGTTGACCTCTTGATCCCATTTCAGGTGCGTCGTCCTTGTCAAAAACCTTCCTGACCTTACAATGACGATTATCCCCGTAGTCGACTTCGAGAAACTCTTCCTCAACAAGGACTCAGATGCCTACCACCGGGGCTCCCATCCCGATGACATGTTCGATGATCAGCCTATCAACTCACTGGGGCCAGTTTACCCGTCTGGAGAGACTTTGGATACTGACAACCATGTGGGCACATTTCCCAGGACCATGGGAAGATAACTGAGACACTTCCCTCACGACCAGCTTTGCTGGTCTTCTACCACTCTCTTTGAAAGAATTCAAGATCGTCGATTCGCACGCCTACCCAGTTATTACACGGCAGGTTCTAGACGGCCTAGTCGAAGATGCCCTTTTTGAATTGCCAAATTTAATCACTCTCGACGTAGTGTCTAAACACGATCGTTCTAAGGAGGACCTAAAGATTTCTGAAAAAGAGATGGAAATACACCGAGATTCTGGAAGTACTTTTACCTACAGTTTCAGGTAGTCCCACTTCCATCTCTTCGAGTTTCCAGAGACAGCCGAAGAGCTGGAACCGCACCGCACCCATGAGGTAGGGGCAACGTGTTGGCACAAGATCACGAAGCACTATTCCACTCAAACCTGGCAGTCGTTGCATACGCCCAAGATGGTAAGCAAGGAAGAAGAGGATAACGAACATGAGGAAGTCCTAGCAATTCTAGCCGAAACTGAGGATGCGCCTAGATGTAACGATGAGATTTGCGAACTGCTTCAGCACGATTTTGACAAGGTCGCGACGAGGGTGCAGATGGCCAGGATGCATATTTCTGGTGAGACGGACCTGGTTGTTGGGGCGAGAGCAAGTGTACATGTGATGTATGGTTATATCTCCTCGATCGTCGTGCAAGAGCATAGGTTGATTGTTTTGACACCGGGGACGGAAGCACCATGCAATCAAAGGTGACCGGGAAGAGCCTGGACAGATACAGCCTAGCTCATAATTAGGCAATGGTATCGCGCAACGAATATACGATGAGATTTGCTAATACTAGTATTAAGTATTCATGCCTATTACAAATTTACCACTACATAGAAGGCTATTAAAACGGAAAACAAAAGAAAGAAAGAACGCTTATGTTATAAACCACGGATGCAAAAACGCTCGGATATACAATACAGGAGCATTCCTTACGTCGAAACAAACCCGCTCCGCTTCCTCAACGCGGCGCCAGTATAATACAGGGCCCACAGCAATCCCGAAAAAAGCACCATAACACCCCCCAGAACATTCACACCTCCTCTGTAATACGGTACGGCTCGTCTAAATCTAGCCCGTAACTTCTCAGCTTGCTAACAGTTCTCTACTGTATTAGGGAAGGAGCTTGCTACTTACGGACGGTTCGCCAAAGGTTACGACGTAACTGCTCGTATTAGCCTCGGCGTGCCCTGATTGGCTGGGAGGGGGAGGGAGGGGGAGTAGGGACCTCATCTCACGGGCCTCCCCCTTTCTAGATCACGTGATCTGCAGGGCAGGCCTCTGCCAAGCATAGGCCTGCGGAGGTCCATACTAGGTCCAAACTACCTACTAAAACGTATACAAAATCCTGACAGTATACGGACCGTACTAGGCAAATCCTATACCGTAGGGAACTGCTTATCTAATACGTAAGTATACCGTAGCTACCAACGTGTCTAACAGGACGTAATACGTTTGGTACGTTCCACTTGCTTACGGTCACGTGTTCCGTACGTACGTAACTAATTTTTGAACTGTTACGGTACGTTTGTAAGGCCCAAACGTAGTACCGTATTACGGTTGGTATAGAAGGTTTTAGTGTTTTGCTAAGAGGTCAGCTGAGGTAAGGTAGTAGTAGTAGGGAGGATGGCTCCTGTAGTGCAACTGTTAGTGTATGCCATACAACAAGCAGAGTTTTCTTAATCGCCTACCATAACAGAGAGGTGTTTTTCTCTAAGTATTCCCTTATAAACTAACATCTCTATCCTATCTCTTTTAATTACTATTGTCTATCTTATTAATATAAGTCTCTAAAACTTCCTACAAGTTAGCCGCGCGCGCCGTACAAACAACTAAGCTGTTGCCTCCTTGTTATCGTCGTCAACCCCTACCTACTACTACGCAGGTTCTTAGAGGTTCGAAAAATCGCGATCGTTGTTAACCTTGTCGTCTTGAGCGAGCTCGCTGCCTAGAGATGTATAATCCTAGGAGTTCCCTAAGGACTCTTAACTTAATAGCGGCTAGAAGTTCCTAATTAAGTAGGATAATATAACTATTAATAGGAAGAAGCTAAAGGCTAAGAAGCTTAGTTACTAAGTAAGGCACCTTGGCGCTCTTTAAGGAGGACGTAAGCCGTTAGACATATAGCTCTACAGAGCTAATTTACAGTATATAGATAAGGACAGCTAGACAGTAAAGGTATAGCTCTGCAAGCTCTGCCATACGCGAGGGCTTTAAGAAGCTGCTAAATACGTTAACAGCTACGCCTATATCGTTAGCTATCTCTATAAAGATTACTATATATCTTATTAATCTGCTAGTCTTATACTACGTAGTTATAACTATCCTTTACCTACGCCTTTAGCTCTATTAGTTTAAGGATTACTAGCGTAAACATGAGCTTTAGCATAAAAAGGCTAAGTCCTCTATAAAGGAAATCTTCTAGCGCTATGTTAACGCAGAGGAGCAAGCAGAGACTAAGCCTATAGAGATCCCCTAGCAAAAACTTCCTGCCTCTAGGGGCCTCCTTAAGGAGACTCTTAGTGTTAACCCTACCTACTTTACTAGCTAAAAAACGTATAAGCAGGCGTAAAAAACAACAGAGTTATAACAGTACTATAACAGCCTATTTAACAACCTTAGAGAGGCAAAGGACAACAGTCCTTTATATAGAGACCCTAGGCTTTGAAATCGGACTCTGCACCTCTACGTGGTGAAGCCTGGGAACCTGACTCTTATAAGCTCAGAGCTAGCGCAGAGACGTCGCGTTAAGGGCGGCGCGGTGGGTGACGATGCCCTGTAGTAAGACAGAGCAGAATTTTCACCACGACCATGCGCAACACAACTCAACGCGCCCACGACAGTTAGAACAGTTATAAACCCTATAACGTAAAGGACTACCTACCTACCTACGGCAACTAAACAATATAATTAAAAAACGACCTTCGCACCCCACTCCCTCGCTACGCGGACGAAATAGCAGCCTAGGCAGACCTCTCACCCCTAGGCTAGACGAACCTCTTACTACCCCTTGCCTCTATAACTGCCCTAAGCTAGATAACCATGATTATAAGACGTAGATCGTTACTCTTTCCTATAGGAGAGAACCTAGGTTAGGACCCTAGGGTAACAGACACCTAATATAAAGGGGCAAAGATCCTGCTTTAGCAGAAGGGGAGGGTCCTTTAGACGGGTCGTCATGTTACAACAGCAGTTTAGGCGTTATGTCATAACAACAGGCGCTAGAAGAACAGTAGACGCGGAGGCTACACTAACAGAGCATAGAGTAGGAGAGAGGAGGACGAAGACAGACACACGTAACATTATAAGGTATAAGGGACGTTAGACATAGAGGGCATTCAGGACTTAGGTCAGGGAAAGCGTGACAGGGTGGGCGGTCAAGGCTAGAGGACAACAGCAACCTATAGGCGCAGGCGTCTTGCCTGCGCCTGCCTAGGTACGCACATATGGCACACAAACGAAAGGTGTTTTTCCCCCAGTACAGGCAAGCCTTTAGGAGCTGCTTCTACGACTAGCTAACAGGGGGTTTTTTGTTCACCTAGTGTAAATAGTAGCAATAGTCTACATAAGCTAATAGGGCTTATATTAGACAGTAAACAAGAATTAATAATAATAATAATATATAGAGACCCTCTTACTTAGTAGCTTAAGGTTAGTCATAATACCTACCCAACTCTGTTTAAAATTGCCTTTAATTTCCTCTCTATCCTAAGCACTAGCTGCGACTGCGAGCGAGCCTTTAGCAGAGGCAGGAGGACTGTTATAATTAATAGGAACCTTCTTAGTAGAGCAACAATTAAGGCGCTTTAACTATAGAAGAACTAGCTCTGTTAACAAGCAGTTTATAGTGAGCTAAACAATCTAGCAGACTATATATAAGGTCAAAAAGGTTAAAAAGCAACCGTTACGGCGTAACGTTTGCTCGAACGTACGTACCGTAATAGGGATCCAACCGTAACGGTTGTACAACCGTAAGTCAACTCCTAGTCAGGTCAACCGTACGTACGTAACTGAAATCTGAGACGTAACGCTGACAAAGATAGTAGTACAGTAAACGTTACTTCCGGTTGGACACGTTGGTAGCTACGCACCGTAGTACTGACTGTTGGGAGCGCTGATTGGGAGTTCATGAGCTGCTATGCGGCCGCTTGGAATAGAACGACGCCGCTGAGAGGTACGATACAGTGGATATCGGGACTCACGGTCCAGGCTAAGGTATGTAGAGTTAGTTGGATGGAATTGACAAACGTTTGGGATGAAGAGCGACCAGATAAAATGTACCGAAAACGAAGAGCCCAATCGGCGCGAGCGCGCTCACCACAAGAGACATCCTCAGCCAGAACTCGGGTACGGGGGGTCCGTTCTTCACCAGAGGCGGATAAAGATAGTACGTGTAATGGACCAGTTGCATCGGAATAGCAAGCGCGAGTCCAAGAGGAATAGTAAGGAACATCAGACCCGAAGCTCCAATAGAAAACCATGCATAGCCGAGAAAACCATCGGGAAAGCTTCGAAGAAGGGGTAGAATATCGCGTATAAGAGAGCGACGTAGATGGTCGAAAACAATATCGCGGGGTCGAGGATATTCATCTCCCGTGGCTTGATGATGGCGTTGAAAAGAATGTCGCTCCGCGTCATCGTGGCTTGCTTGATTTCGGACTGCGATCGGTAGTTGGGATTCCCGGTCACGAGACGCAGGCGAGCCGCGCGTCGGAGGAGGATGTTGTCGGTTGAGGTCTCGGGGAGGAGACAGAAGAGTAACACAAAGCCTGGAGATGCAAGCCAGAGAAGCTCGAACATACTACAGTGCCAGTCCTTGCTCTGTAGCGTATATCCTGCGATGATGGGACCCAAAGCCGGTGCCAATGTTGCTGTGGCATGTGTTGGTCAAAGTGACCTCTACGGAAATAGAGCATGGCACTTACTCAATCCACTCCACATTGCGAGTACGTAAGGCAGTTTATCTAATGGCACCATTTCCGTGAACGATGCTGGGCTTGTGGAAAGAGGTGGCGAGCCTGTGATTTTCCTAAATTACACTTGTCCCTACACGACGGGCAGAGGGCTTACCGAAGAAGGCGCACAGGAAGCGCGCAACCACAAAGGCCGGAAGACTGTCCGTAAGAGCCGTCGGAATAATGAGGAGGGTGAATATAAACATTGTCGCTATGTACAGCGCATTTCGGCCGAGGGTGGGAATCCTTTTTCGCGTTAGCAAGGCACCATACATTCAGATAGCAATCAACCTACTCGCTCAGAGGAGACCATAGTAATGGTCCGAAGCCATCTGTTGCTTTCATCAGAATGGCGCATTATGTTACGGGAAGAGCACACTTACAGCCGATAACGTAAATCGCTAGTCCAAGGGATGCATTAGCTTCCGAGCAGTCAAACTTTTCCATGACGAAGGGAATTGCAGGCGCATATGCCGAGGATCCGTAGTAGACCGTGAATGTGAGAAGACTGAATGGAAGGTATTAGCTAGTGCCGCGAACGTAATTGAGAACAACTTACCAAATTTCGGCACACAAGGGTTTTTCTGGAGGAACTCCAATTGTACGGATTGTCCGGGTCATCTGCCTCGCATGGCAAGTCAGGGAACCTGAGATTTCGGCGATGTTGGGACGAGACTAACCAGTTGAATACCAATCCACCAGAATGACCCCATCCTTCGACTTGACTGGATCAATCCCTCGGCCTGTCGGAGATTGCTCGATGTCACCTAGTGACGCGAGCAGCGTGTCTCCCCGGAGTCCTCCTCCACTGGCTTCTCATTGTCGCTTTCCGATGGCGTGGAGGAGTCGTCGCCCGCCAATTCATGTACCAGGAACGGGGGTACGAAGCCGGGAATGTCTTCAGGGAACCTCAAAAGACGGTTTCCGTCAAGAAAGCGGATGAAGAATCCAAGCGAAGTATCACGAAAAACCGAAATTGCTAATTTAGGGAACATGTGGTGTCTTGGTGGAGAGAGGATAAGATAAACACTCAAGTCTATATGTTCGTAAACTTCCTCAAAGCGAGGTCGCAGGCAACTTTTATGGCACAGCAAAAGACACGATAAAAGGCGTGACTAAATAGCACTGGTGCTTACTCTTTCGTACGGAGTTTGAGAAATTACGAAGCATAGTGCACAACTAGATCAAGCTCCGTTGACAAACGAGTGTTAACTGGTCGTCGTTCCGCATACCTAGGCGTTTATCAACGTTTGGAAGCAGCCTGAAAGGAGTTTGCACTCGCGCAGTAATCCATATCCTGACCAGGCTTGCCCTTTTCCGCGACATGGATTTCCAAACCCCACACACCTCCACGGTGGAGAAGTTCGTGATGGTATGTCATGGTGTTGCATCGGCACCCGGAGTCCCGAGATCTGTTATGAACTGTGCGAACATCGTCAGCCCTGCTGTATTCGCATGATCTCTCATCATTATCAGATAACCGATGAACACCTGGGTCGGCTATTCGGCCATTACCCGCTACCTACATTCCGAGGCCAAGGTTGAGGCGAAAGGCGTGACGTCGCACCTCAGGGATTTCGCGCTTAGTGTAAAGGGGGCGAACGTGGAAGCCGTGCTTCGGAAAACGAGTGAGTTCCTTGATCAAATTAGAGCCGGACCCTATCGGGGAACGAAACTAGGATCGTGCCTGGAGGTTCCTGGAAAAGACGGCCAGCCATGGTATTGCGGTTAATATACTAAGGCTACTTCATTTAATCTGACGAACGCTCTTGCGGAGGGCTCCAACGGGAACAACTCCAAGCTGCTGCTTCGCGATATCGACGCCATTGCTGTGCAGTTAAAAAACCTGCGGGATAACAGAGTTACGATCCTTTCCCGACCCTTGCACGAACCTGATGGCGGTTGGTTTTAGTAGGATGCGCAACGCGTCCAACAGGACGTAGTACGTTTGAGTACTGTACGGTTCGTACGGTTACACGAGCAGGACGTACGTACAGCTCCTTTGAACCGTATAGTACAGTAACCGTACGCGGTGAAGCTCAACAGTACAGCCGTACGTACAGTATACTGTTAAGTGTACTGTTAAGTATACTATTAAGTAGAATATATAGAGGTTGAGGTTGGCTGAGGGAGGTTGACGATGGCGCCTGTAGTGTAACTGTTAGAGCTGCTGTACAACAAGCAGAGTTTTCTCGATAGCCCACCATGACAGAGAGATAATTTCCTCTAAGCGTTCTCTCCTAAATTACTATCTCTATCCTATCTATTCTAATCCCTATCGCCTATCTCGTTAATATAAGTCTCTATAACTTCCTTTAAGCTAGCCACGCATGCTATACTAACAATTAAGCTCTTACGTTGTCGTCGTTGTTGTCGTCGTCTCCTACGTCTCTTGTCACACACTATTAATACGCAGGCTTTTGTTGTTTAGAGAAGTTACGCTCGTTATTAACCTTGTTGTCTTAAGAAGGTTCTACAGCGCCTATAGACAACAATAAACAAGCATAGGATTTTCCTAAGGATAGTTATAAGAACGTTAGGCTACGCTTTAAGGTTAAGTAGGAGAATATATCTGTTAATAGAAGGAAGTTAAAGGGCAAGCAGCTTAGTTACTACGTGAAGCACCTTAGCGTTCTTTAAGGAGGTCGTAAACAGTTGCCTATATAGAAGCACGGAGCTAAGTTATAATTAGTATACTAAGGATAACAGCAAAAAGGTAAAGGTTTAGCTCTATAAGCTCTGCCACCTCTACGTTATTTAAGATGCTAGTAGGTTTGTTAATAGGTATGCGGATATAACTAAACACCTCTGTAATAATTATAAAATTAACGCTAGAAGAGCGCCTATACCTTAAGGTCCTCGTACGCCAAACAATCCATAGGAAGCAGCAACAGGAGCCACGCATATAGTTAATTACAACCTATAGGATAAGGGAGCTCTATAGAGCGCCTTAGTTAACTAGGCTATCCTCTAGGACTAAGCCTTCTAGAACGCATTATTAGCAGAACCCTAGGCTATTATAACTTAGAACTGCGCTAACCTTCTTAACGTGCTACTATTGTTAGCAACAACTATCTCTTCCTACGTACACTTAGGACTAAAGCAGCAGAAGGAGGAGATTTAAACAGTACTACAGATAGCTAAATTAAAAATTACGTTGAGCGTTGATATATGGACTTGCTCTGTCAGCGAGCAGTAAACAGCAAGCTTACTACCCTTGCGGACTATATACGTGATAGAAATGAGCAAAAAGAGCGAAATATAGTTAGTACGGTTGGTACGGTTGGTACGGGACTCGAACGTACGTACAGTACAGAGTAATCAGCCGTACCAGTACAGTAACCGTACGTCGAATTTTGGTCAGCCGTACAGTAGGTCCGTACGCAAAATCTGAGACGTACAGTAGACCAGCTGACTCAACCGTACAGTATTACTTCCTGTTGGACGCGCTGAGGATGCGCCTGGTCCCACACCCTTCAAGCAGCTCTGGAATCTGATTTACACTCATCTTACTACCTACCACGGCCTGAAAAACATGATTTGGGTGTGCAATAGTGATAAGAGCGATTGGTACTTTGGGAATGACAAGTGTGACATCGTAACAGTGGACATACGCAAACGCTGCCGATCACAACCCGCAGGCTAACGCATGGCAAACGCCATACGTACCGAGCAGTGGAAGTAGAGTGCTAGGATGGCGGAAGTAGGCCTCATCCCAGACCCTCGACAACAGCTCAGCCAAAACATCTCATGGGCTTAGTGGGAAACTTGGGCAGGCGATTTCATATTCGGCGGAAGCTCCACCTCCATACAAGGATGGCATTTTCGTATATCATATGAAACACCTAAGATGATGGCAAATTCTAATGCTGTCATGGCTGCGTTGGTCACCCCGCGTTTGGGTTTGTCTGACGCCTTCGAATCGGAAGATCTTGTCCTTCGAGGAGCGAAGACCGCTGACGCCGACGCCGCAGGTGTCTTTCTGATCGACATTTGGGGCAGCGAGGTACGGCTTCCAGCTTAGAACTCCAACGATTTGGAATTCATTACATGCTAAGAGCCAACTCACAATGGAATTCAAGTACGATTTGGAGTATTTAGAGTAAATCAGAAGGAGACCGTCCAAGGAGTGGTTCTCAATCTTACGTTAGCTCAAGGACGGGCGTTATGCGCAGACATTCTACACGAACAAAATATCAATGATAAAGCTCTTTAGTATTAGAAAGTGCCATTTGTGTTTAACTGCATCTATTGTAGTTACCTGTAGGAGGTGACCTAGTCAATCTGCAAATAATCTTCGACAAATAAAAACTTGGCTCAGCTGATCAGATTCTTCCTCGGAAAGAGGGCTTTGAAAATATATCAACAAATGAAACGGCGGATTAGGCACTCCAGAATCTCCAAACCAATCCCGCAGCCCGGTTTCCTGATCGTAAGGTGATCAGCATAAAGTGCGTAAAGGTTTTCTCTAGTAAAATGGTGCACAAGAAGAGATTCTATTGCTTCGTGGAGCGCTAATCGCGGTTTTTTGCCATGCAAAGCTAGTCATACCATTACTGCCCATACCGAATACAATCTCTATTACGTGGGACCAGAAATATCTTGATCAACGTATACGACCAACATTCTCGAGTTAGGTAGTCGTGTCACTCATTGAAATAAAAGTTTCTTGGCCGAAAGGTCGGTCGGCCCAAAACTACAGTTGAGGGTCAGGCCTCTCTCATGGGCAACGGAATATCTATCTCTGGAGAACGCCTTGAGAATTCGTCTGTTGAGAGTCTGGAAGTCGTCGAAATGGATAACGCCGATGAATCTGTACCTACAGTAGTCAGACGCGGTCTGCGACACGTGTCTTTCTTTTTTTTTCGGGAAAATAGATAGAACGATCGGGGAGGCATAGTTTCATTGATTAGATAAATTGACGCAAGATCCACCTAGTAAAGAATGGCTATCGACAAGCGAATGCATGCGTTATAGAGCATACTGCAGTCCAGGAAGTTGAATAGAGACCTCGAATGAGTATCCAAATTTTGCGCGAATTATTGCCCATCTCTGGTCTTTCGCGTGACATTTTTTGCATTGAGCAATAAGACTGTCTCATATGACCTGCAATTTCGGATGCGGGTACATCGTCGGATATGGCAGCTACCGCATCAATGGAGGCCGCGTACAATGCCATGTAACCATGATAGGGTCTGGCTCTCACCAATCTGACCGGTCGTACAATGCCCGAGACGGTTAGAAACTACGAAGCTTCAATGAATCAGGGCCGGTTCGTAAGTTTCACCTTATAGTTATGCGCGAAGGGTACCTATAGTTCATGCCAGAGCAAACTGGCTCTGAGGAATTGTAGGGAAACTGCGTTGATTGTGAAGCAACGAGAGAAAACTAACTATATACTCCTAGACCTGCCAAGGAGCTAGCTACGAACAGCCTAGCCGTAACAGTTCATGCTATTGGACTGATGAAAGCGCCTCGTGCACTTTCAACTCACGGGACTTTAGTTTTATCTTGAATGATATTGATTAGGCTTGATTTTCTGCGTATTGAATTCTAGCCCAATCACTTTCACGCATTGCAAGTATATTGATGCGAAAAATGAATACTTTATATGTTGCCTTGAAAGTCTTTGATTTTACTATGGATGATTGTGGAGCGTTGAGAACCGGTTGCCAAGCTTGACGGACGGACCAAATACAAAATTATGCAATAGGGCCACTCTAGCAACGTAATAAAGCGTGCTGATCCGAAAGTCATTGGATTTGTGGAGCTATAGAAATTCCCTTGCCCCTGCATCATGGTCGTGCGCCTCTAATATGTGTGAATAAGTGCTTCATCTCGTTGTCATCCTCTACTTCTAAACAAGAATGGAAGTTGCTATCGAGGTCGTCGACATGGAGTGAGCCTCAAGGGGCGGGAGGGGCGGGTTGGCCGGACCAAGGCCCCCCTGGACAATATCTTCGATGGGATGACATGACCGATCGTGGATGCTTTTCTACGGCACTTGCATTAAGTCCTTGCCTTCTATACCCTGTCAAAGGCGCCTAAGTCCGACAGAAATTTGTAAAGAGGGACTGGACAGGATAACGTCCGACGGTGGGGGAGGGGGGAAGCATGCGGCAGCTGATCGGCCGTAGAATCGTCTCCAACTTTGATCGGCTGCTCCTCAGCGTTAGACCGATATTTCATGGTGATTCCGTAAGAAATGGGAAGGCCCATGCCCCAGAACGCTTTCATCCCACTCGACCATGTCAACCGGTGAAAGGTATGGATGGTGTCAAAAGCATGCAGCCGCTTGGTGTGCGAAGATGGTGTGAGCTTGGACCCACTAGAAGACTACGCTAAACTAGCTCAGCTTGTTGCGAATTTCGCGAGACGGAAGTCGCCCGAACAGGAATAGGGTGAATATTTGGTGTCCTTGGCAGACGCACCACTTTCTTCACACCTTCTTGTACTTCACTGCATAGTTCTATCACATTCGCGTTGTCCCCCGATCCAGTACCTGTGTGCGGCTTCGTGTGCCGCCCTATAGCTACCACTAAATATGCAACCTCCTACCACCATGCTTCTGCGTCGTTGGC
Organism: Clohesyomyces aquaticus; assembly: GCA_002105025.1. Taxonomy (NCBI): domain Eukaryota; kingdom Fungi; phylum Ascomycota; class Dothideomycetes; order Pleosporales; family Lindgomycetaceae; genus Clohesyomyces; species Clohesyomyces aquaticus. Next base: position 23,399 of record MCFA01000274.1, read on the forward strand.
ATAAGATGCTGGGTCTCTCCACCCAATCGCCCCGCTCCTGGTATCGTGATCGCGTGCGAGAAGAGCTTAGGGAACGCCGTACTGCAGCCACACGCTGGCAAGAACTCAGCGAGACATCCGACGTCTTCTTCTCTCTCAGTCGTGCCTTACACGATGGCTTCCCAGTACGCTCATTGCCGCCATTTTTTTCGCTGCGCAACACACCAGTGTACCTATATATGATCGCCAAGTACACCTTACGTTGGAAGTTCTATCGAGTGGCAGCCCGCTTGTGTCACGCTCCTCACCATAAATTGGTCTGCGAGGTAATCAATCCCAACAAAAAGCACAAGCTTGAAGAGGTCGCTTCCCGTCACCAAATTGACCCGGTTACATTCACAAATATTAGTGGTCGGCTACGACGGTTCTGGCCACTTCTTCCATAGAGACGTACTCCCCCTGTTGCGGTGGCGGATTACTCTGCAGGAAAGTCGTCACACGGAGGTCGGCGAGAGGTGCAGGGCCTGACCATTGAGACAACATACGACAATCTCCGGTCAGCTATTCAGCAACGCAAAAGCTGTGCATCGGGAAAACTTCATACTCAGATATAAAGCCACCCTTTGATCATATCTGTCGATTCATCAAGAGTAGTCTTCTTTCTGAAGCCCAAGCACCGTGTTTTCTCATCAATCTTACCATACCTGGATCCCAAAGACTCTTTATACTCCTCCCCACGAACGCACCATGCCAAGCTTGGAATCCCAGACCAGCCTACCACCGACCGTTGAAGAACATGATCCAACCCAAGGCAAAGCGAAGGTCATCGGTCTCTACGGAGTTTCAGGTTCCGGGAAAACATTCTTACTGAATCAGCTCAAGCAAGAGCTGGATACAACACGATTCATCTTTTGCGAAGGTTCTGAGCTGATAGCAGACCTCGTTCCGGGCGGTCTCGACGCTTTCCGGAGGTTGGATGAGCAATACAAGACACATTGGCGTCAGCTAGCAGTCGACAGAGTCAGGAAACGATGTACCGACAGCGGTCAGACTGCTGTTGTCGCCGGCCATTATATGCTTTGGCCAGAAGGCGAGCAGGACGGCTGCGTGGTCTGGACACCAAAAGACGAGGCAGTATATACCCACATCATCTACCTACAGGTTCCCGCCCACGTTATTGAGCAACGCCGCCGTGATGATGCGGACAAGCAGCGCCCACCCAAGTCACTTGCACACCTTCTCAAATGGCAGCAGGCTGAGAAAGCCCAACTCCAGACCACCTGTCGCAACCATGGTATTTTGTTCTCGTCCCTGGATCCAGGTGCTATGCCGAGCAGGCTCGTAGCACTACTGAATGACTTCGACCACCACACTGAAGAGAACAACTTCAATCAGGCTGAGATCAAGCTGGACGAGGCTCTGGTGTCTTACGGAGATCATCTACAGACGATGCTCGTCCTCGATGCCGACAGGACATTGGCTGCGGAGGATACCGGGGCATTGTTCTGGACGAAGGTTTTTGACAATGGAAAGTGCACTAGCGAGGAGTATCCCTTGAAGTCGTTATTCAGCAGTCCACTGGCATACTCATATGAAGCTTTTCGACAGGCCGTGTTGCTGTGCGAAGGAGCTGTTGACGACCTAGCTTACGAAGCCATTTGCCAGCATGTAGCTGAAGAGGTCACGATTCACCCTGAATTCGTGTCGTTATTCCAGCTAGTGTGTCATCAAGAACATATTGGGGCAATTGTTGTGAGCTGTGGTCTTCGTCGTGTCTGGGAGAAAGTTCTAGAAAGAGAAGGCTTGTCCAGAACCGTGAAGATCATCGCCGGGGGACGCGTTTCAGACAGCATTGTGGTCACAGCCGCGGTCAAAGCTGCTATTGTTAGCCGCCTGCAGAATTTCCATCGATTGCACGTTTGGGCGTTTGGCGATAGCCCACTGGATATGGATATGCTGAGAGCAGCGGACCACGCGATTGTCGTGGTCGGCGATGAGCTCGCCAGGAGCAAGACTATGGAAGCGGTATTGTCCGAGGCTATCGATCAGGATGGCTTCCGTGCAAGTCAAGTTACGTTACCAGGCAGTGTCTCGCCTCGCCTCAGCACCGTCAAGCTTCCACCAATTAACATAACTGGAATCGAGTTCATCAAAACCATTCTAAAACGCCGCGATCGATTTCCTGGCCTTTCGGTTCTTCTCGCCCCAGAACGAAGCGCAAAGCTCCTCGCGACATCAATGCGCGACGCCGCCGTTGCCGGTCCCGCGCTAAGGAAAGCACATCGCCAGGTCGGATGGTATCTTGCATGCGAATTCTTGACTCGAATTATTGGTCTTGAAGACTGTCAGATATCTCATGTGCTGGGACATGCCACTACGGGCTACAGGCTTTTGGACGAGCAGCGCACAACTATCGTGGCGCTAATGCGAGCTGGCGAGCCTATGGCATCTGGCGTTAGCAAAGCATTTCCATTGGCAATGTATGTCCATGGGAGGTCTCCCCACGATGTCAAGCCGCATCATGTCCACAGTCAACGTCAGATTGTCTTGGTAGACTCAGTGGTGAACAGTGGCAAGACCGTGGTAGAGTTTGTGCAGGCCATCCGCGATCTCGACGATGCTGTTCGCATTATTGTGGTCGCTGGAGTGGTGCAGGCACAATGTGTCTCTTCGACTAGCACAGCCTACAAGACGCTCTCCAATTGCGGAAACATTAATATTGTTGCTCTTCGACTCTCCAAGACTAAGTTTACCGGCAGTGGTTCCACGGATACAGGCAATCGGCTCTTTAACACGACGCATCTGGCATAATCTTCCAAGTATCGGCTTCACTGTTTGCAATGGAAGCACATTCATTTCGCTCGGAGGTTGCTTGCGGGTTTCTTGGGCACTTAATACGATGGGAGTATGAGTTTTCACAAATACGAAGTGTTACAGAACGGTCTTTGTTCCGCGAGGGACTGCTAGTGATGTCACTCATAAATTGTTGTGCTTTATCATGGGTTCCGTCCCACATAGAACAGTACGTTGTATGTGCGATAAATTTGCATTACACTAAGCGGAGGTTTCGACCCTAGGCTCCGGAGTCAAGATCTGTGGTGTCTATATTCCCTCACGCCGGTCAGCTCGACAGTGAGTTGCAATGCTGCCTAAGGCACCCTTCACCGGATCCTTCTAGCAGAGTTACCCCACCCACACAAATGCTTTTCTGTTGTGTAACACACCTAAAGTACACCGGTATTCAACACCCAAGGTTGCTGGTGGAGGACTGGTGTTGCTCTCGAATTCCGATATATAATATGGTGTTCGAAGAAGAAGAGGAATTAATGCGACACCAAGTGCCTGATCCTACGTCCCCACTCGCCGTGTGAACAACCGGTCATGGTATCCAACGTACAAGCGATAATTGGCTACCAATTCTCAAATATTGAGAAGCTCAAATCAGCTCTCCAAGCAGCCCATCGAGATCGAGATATTGAAGGACCATCCGATGACGGAAACAGGGCTTTATCTCTTCTTGGATTACACGTTATAGACACGATACAAACGTCTCATGTCGTCGAGGAACAGAAATGCACCAAAAGTACGCTCAATGACCCACTTCGTATAAGATAAACTTCTTAGCCTTATAGAGGACGTCAACACCCGTGACCCTTGGTTCAAAGACAAGAAACGACGAGCAGCTGCATGCAAAATGTCAGGGATAGATCAATATATTATCCAAAGCCCGCGACAGCAACACGAAGAGCCATCCGTGGCTGTTCGAGCAAATGCGCTGAGTGCTCTCGTTGGTGCTGTCTGGCTTGACATGCAAAGATCACATGATATAAGTCTCTCAGATGCCGTGGAAAAGATTTCCAAGATTTTGGATCGAATGCAGACGGTTATCGGGGAAAACACAGAGAACCGTATCTCGGCCGATAAGCTGAGGCCGATTGGTGACCAACAAAGCCCAAAAAACATTTCTGGAGAGACGCTTAACATCGCTGGGCCTACCAGATTTCCAGACCAAACTTGCGATATACCAGAGATCAGATCCATCGATCAAATTGAAATGGTTCTGACAGATGATTCAGAATTTCCTCCCTTGGACAACCAACTATCGCAGGGAAACAACATTTTGCTTAGTGAGTGTTTCGGTATGCTAGATTAGAGAAGAAAATTCCACACAGCTAACGCTCTTCCAGGTCAAGAATGGTTACCTTTGGACCCTGAACCGCCTGCAACTGAGATTGCATCCAGAATTATTGGGCCGTTTGAATCCAATAGCGCCGTTGATCATCAAGAGCAGAGTACCCAAATCTTGCGGAAAGAGACAGGGTGTTTCGAACATTCCTTCAGTATAGGTGGGTCTTCATCAACAGCTCTGGTACCTGCCAAAAGACCGCTCCCGAAGGACGATAAGAAAAGACCACATAGACCCGCACTATGGGAAAGACTCGTACAGAAAGAGCTAGAAAAAGTGAACGGTCTCCAATCCTACGCTCTTAAAGATCTGGAAGCACTTCTGCGTTGTTCAGAGATCGAGGAACTAAGTCGGGACGACTCTCAAGTCATGGAGCTTCGGTTCCTCTACTTCGCAATAGGCAGCTGCCAATCGCTGATCGGATTCGCAAATACACTCCGCGCTGCCAGAAAGGTGCCGGCTTACTTTCATTATTTCTCAAGAGAGGGAATGTGTTCAACGGAAAGATATCAAAAGATTCACATGCTCTCCGACCAAGAAGCTCTTTGCATCCTCTTAAGGCGTTATCATACGATCCAACTTTTTCAAACAGAGCAAACCCTCCTTAACTGCAGCCAAGGGATAATTATGGAGGATCCATCCACAACCAGCGTGAGACAAAAATCCCCGGCTGGCAACCCGAGAGAGAGAGCTAAGGCTCAGTTGACGGACGTAGTGTTAGAAAAGATACGACCCAAGATACAGAAGGAAACAGAGGAGTACCAGAAGATACGTGGAGAGGTTAAGCGACTTCGAAGACTGGCAACCATGTTACAGGTGTGGACTGACACGTACGGCTTTGGAATCCTTGCATTGCTCCCTTCTGGTCCCGCGTGGTCGGAGTTCACTCTGACTGATAGTATGTAAGTTTTCGATATTTTTAGATCATTATCCAAGGCTAATTTCCTTAGGCTTTTGTCTCTTGGAGAGAAGAGGAATAGGGATTTTTCTGACCTGGTATACCAACGTCAAGGACCGATTCTCAAAGCGTTTAGCAAGGCTCTTAAGCCAGCGGTTATAGCGTTGGCAAATGGAGAGCTTTCGTCTCGCTTTCCAATCGAGAGTAGGGAGGCAAGTGATGTTTTAGGGCGGTTTCCAAAGGGTTCACCAGAAATCTTCGCTAGTTTGCTTTCACTGACAAATTTTAGCTAATTATATAACAGTGGGCTTCGAAATCGGACTCTGCACCTCCACGTGGTGAAGCCTGGGAACCTGACTCTCTTGAGCTCAGAGCCAGCGCAGAGACGTCGCGTTGATGGCGGGCGCGGTTTGACGATGCCTCTAGTGTGACAGGGCAGAGTTTTTACCACGACCGTGAGCTCTGGCCCCTGCGTAGGCTCAGGGGTAAGCCTCGTAATTGGCTGTTGGCGGCGGTTGACGGCGATTGACAGCGTATGGCCGTGTGTTGCCGTAGTTCAAGCATACAGTGTGAGCACAGTATGCTCCCTGCTGTCTAGGGTTGGCAATCGTTATATACATATACCGTATATACTGTATATATACGGTATATATACAGTGCTTCTATACGATATACGGATGATGTAAGCAAGCCACCAGTTTCAGCCAAGAAATGTCCCTGCCACCCGAATTTTGCAGCCCAAAACATCCACTAGCTCATCAATAGGCTACTTTGCCATCCTGAATTATTCTTGATTATCGTCGTCAACTATCTAGAGTTATTTCTTAGTGTTGTTATTGCCATGGGTCGCACCTCAATCAAATGGACTGACGTCACCACCACCTGGTCTACGCACAAATCGAATCCCGTCGTCGTCTGCAAATACTGCTCAGCTGAATGGTGTAGCAATTCAAAGTCAAGGATTGACGTACACATGAAGCAGTGTACGAAGCTTCCTACATGGTTATACGATCGCTACAACCGCCGTGGTGGTAGTGATGTTGAAGAGAATGAGGATGCCCGGCCATCGAAGCGACAGACGCAAATACCAAAGGAGACCTTCACGATCAACCTGAAGGACTCTGAGGCTTGTGATACGTTGCTCGCAGAAGCTATCTACAGCTCTGGCATCCCCTTCAACTTTGTAGGTGATTCCTTGATTGTATAGTGTTGATATTGACGTAGTGTTGCTGTAGGTTGAAAATCCCGCCTTCCTCCGATTTCTTCAGCGACTCCGCATACAAACCACCGAACAGGAAGGCAATTGCGGGCCCCCTTCTCACCAAAATATATGAGGATACTCAGCAGAGGATGGAGAAGGTGTTAAAGGACAGCGGCAGGCAAATTACGCTGGTCTCTGATGGGTGGACAAACCTGCGTAACGACTCAACAATCAACTATATCGCGGTAACCCGAAAACACACCACCAACCGCCACACTGGCCAATATATTGCAGATGGCCTCATGGAGACGATTGAGGAGCTCGGCCCTGATAATATAGTCGCTGTTACAACTGATAACGCGTCTAATATGAAGGCTTCTTGGTCGCTATTGGCAGAGAAGTGGCCTGAGGTGTTGACGCTTGGATGCGCGTCACATACTGTCAATCTCATGGTTGAGGACATCCTGACCATCACATCAATCAGGAAGCTACTACGCCTTACTACAGAGCTTGCAAAGTACTTCAAGATCTCCTATATACGTCTCGCGCTATTAAATGAGGCTGCAAAGGTCCTTAAGAAGGCCCGGGTCGCGTTGCAGATGCCTGGTAATACGCGTTGGCAGGGAAAATATAATCTCGTCACATCAGTGTTCGAAAATCGTCAATTCATCGAAAACTGGAATGGGAGCTGAAAACTCTGCGCTCCTTCGTGGTTTCTTCGAGAGCTGGCTCACACTCGTATGTGAGGCTTTCGTAGTTTCTCTCGAGAGCTGGCTCACACTCGTATGTGAGGCTTTTCGTGGTTTCTTTCGAAAGCTGGCTCACACTCGTATGTGAGGCTTTTCGTGGTTTCTTTCGAAAGCTGGCTCACACTCGTATGTGAGGCTTTCGCGGTTGGTGGTGCTCTCAGTCGTGCGTAGAGGCCCTCTGCTCGTGGGGGTCCCCTCGAGGCATAATTCATCTCGAGGACAGGAGCTGGCTCTCAATCGCTTGAGGCTTTCCGTGTGCTCGTACAGAGATCCTTCGTGGAGATGTACATGGAGCTTGAAGTGGTGTCGACGCTAAGAAAGAGCGTACAAAACAGCGGTGACGACTGCTCGCCCTACAAAAGCTTGGGTGGTTGTAGTAATCGACACTCATCGAAGAGGTCATTGAACTATACAAAACGTTATCGGCAATCGTTTCAAGCATATCCACAAGCCTATCATGACTATCGCATATATATGCGACCCTCTGGCGCGTGCTGAACGCCCAGTGACGATCACAGCGAAAATGCAGGATGAAATGCAGCAGTGGATGCTCTATGGCAAGAGCTTCAAGCTTGTTGGCACCGTAAAGCTCCCTTTGTTAATGAAGTAAATTGGAACTCCTTCAAAGGTTATCAGGACCCTGCTGAGTGGTGGCGCATACAGAGTTGCTCATCGCATCTCCGAGATCTGGCCATCTACGCCCTCAGCGTCAACCCTACTTCAGGCCCTGCAGAACGCAATTGGTCTGTACATGGATTTCTTCATAACAAGACACGAAATCGCCTTACAAACAAGCGCGTTGAACAGCTGGTGTACGTCTTTACGAACCTACGGATTAGGGACTCTATCACGAACGAGGATGCTGAGTTTTTCAACACCACAGAGGTGGAGCAGGATGGCGACGACGATGAGCTGCCAATTGGCGACGACGACGGTAATAACACCAATAGTAGCCTATCACAGGTTGTAGTGGGACTTCGGATTGCGTACGACGTTGATAAGCTCTATGAGTAATACAGTATGACTCGCATATACGAAATATACAAATATACGGTATATACAGTATATACGGTATATACGGTATAAAACCTCATATACCGTATATTTGCCAACCCTACTGCTGTCACACTGTGACAGGGTAGTCGAATCACGGGATTACATTTTCTAGTTCTGCGAGAGGCGATTCGACTTTGCCAGAGGCGTGAAAGGTATTTGTAAATAGTATAGGTGGTCATGGGTCAGGTCTAGGTCGGGTTTTAGTAGTGGGACTTAGAGAAAATCAAAAGTTGGCCGCGACTGACTTGCAGGCGCTGCACGCCACGACAGCGTGCGCAGAACGTGTGAAAATTTAGAAGGAGCTATAAGCAGGTCCTACGCAGGTTTTTGCCTCTTTAGAATTTTTTATTCACGTTGCGCGTGGCTATAGAGTCGCGTTGTAGCCTTTTACAACAGCCTCTGAGCAGCAGATTTTACTTTTATTGGTGTCCGTATGGTTTACTAAAAAGGGCACATGGTTTGTTGAAAACGATACTCGGCCTATGTAAGGTAGCAAGGTTAACTTTTTTAACTAAAATGTTTACTGTCCGTACGCAGTACGGTGCAGCGCCTCTCAGGTCGTTGCCCCTTTTCTAGTCACGTGACCTAGTCACGTGATGCTAGCGGGGAGGCCCGAGCTCGCGCAGGATCGTCGAGCTCAGCTCTCCCTGCCCCTAGCTAGAACAACAACACAAGCAATACAATCGCGTTTTCTGTCTCTTTTTCCGTTTCTGTTTCATCTCCTTACCGTACCTATGTACACACCTACTTCAGCCGCTTTACAAAGCAGTGCACTGTAGAGCCCAACCCACATTTACTGTAATACTCCTTTAAGCTAATAACATTTAGGGAGACTTTAATTAGGGTTGGCTAGGGAATGCGAACCCGAAACCCATTAGTTACGAACTTTCAAGCATTGAGATAATTTAACATGAATTTAAGGAAAACGCGACAGTACGGAGGTCCCCTATGGACCGGCGGACACAGCCGCTCATTGGCCTTGCCGCGCACCAACGATCAGCGCTGATAGTCTCCTTAAGGTTTTCTAGAATGAATGACTAATGAATGACTATAGCTAGTAACAAAACTAAATCATAAACCACGTAGAACTAAGCGAATAATTGGAGCACAAACTTGTGAAAACTAACCCGGTTTCACTTTCTCGCTGCCTATTTAGGTGCACACCCACGTGATCACAACGTACTCAAACCACAATATCATTCTTCTTCCTATTATTAATAACATAGCCAGAAACATCACCATCTTCTTCCTTGGTTGAAATTTCCTTAACCTTAACACCTTGACAGTAGATTAATCTCTTCTGGTCCAACTGCGCCATGCACTTTTTAATAATTAGAATAGAAGGCACAGCGCTATCTTGGAACCCTGGTACCTCTTTAAAGAAGCATTCAACCAGTGTAGTCGTGCCCGGATTTCGACGTTCCGTGGTGTCCGCTGCGAGCGCGAAGCTGGCGAGCAGGAGTACTGCGATGTATGCGAGGGGCATCTTAAGGGTTGAGATTTCTAATTCTTGTCAATGGGAGTGCTGAGATTTCTGCGTGGAGACTCACGGGCCATTTCCTTTCACTTTAGCGATGGTTGGATAGATATAGATATGGGGTTTGGCGTTGAGGGCAGTTAAGGGTAGTTTTGAAGGCTGCGAATATTAAAAGACGTTTTAAGTAATGGTTGCGTGGATGCGGTTTGGTCACTGTTGCAAGAAGCAGATATGACTTTTATATTATGAAAACATAATAAGAACTACACCTAGGTGATAATCTGGCAACATAGAGAGGCGTTGCAGCGCGGAGATTGTGTAAACCCTTGCCATAACTCTGAGGGTGGAACAGCGCGCTATGGAACGGCGGCAAGACGGAAAGTCCAAGTCCGACTGAAAAGCGGCAGTTTAATTGGACATAGGTGAGACTATGAGTAATTATGGCACCAGCCCGACATCTATGCTCCGCGTGTTACGCGCCATCCTTAGACGGCGTCTACTAATTTTTAGAGCTGGTTTTAACCTCAAACAACTGTGCCATTGAACATAAGACAATCTAACTAAACAGGCCGAAGTCATGGAATGAATGTGCTGCGTTGGAAGACAATTATTTGTTGCAGTCACCATCCTTGGATGGCGCCTATCGATTTTCGGAGCCGGTTCCATCCTCTACCAACTGTGCCATTGAACATGAGACAATCCAACTGAACAGGTCGCAGTATAGAATGAATGTGCTGCGTTGGAAGATAATGATTCGTTGTAGTCAGGACCATTAGTAACGCAACGTATCCTTTCTACTTCAAGAGGAACCTGTGTGAGACCGGCACGGGATAAGGACCGCCGAAGGAACACATTCGAAATTGAGTTTGCAACATATGCCGTGGATATTTCCTGATCAGGAGACCCCTCTTGCTTGAGGACAGTTGGAATAGCATTGAGAGCGTTGAGCGTTGAAATATATAGACAGTCATCGTGCTGTTGCGAATGCCAGAACACCGCTCACAATACTCTCAGTCCATCAAGCACAATACATTCATCATTCATCTATTCATCTTTGTCTCCAGCTCTTCATCATTCATCTATCCTTCTTTGTATTTAACTCTGCTTTCTTGTCCATTTCCCAAACGATATTGCAAAATGGTCCGCATCATACCCTTTATGCTCCTGGCTGTGTCTGTCTCCCTCGCCGTCGAGCAAACAATAGAGAAAGAAAAGACCGCACATATGGCACGCCTTCTAACACGCAAACTTCTCGAAACTCGAGAGCCTGATTGCAGGGCGGTCAACTGTCACGACAACGGAGAGGATGATTGCACCGCTGAGCATGGGGATGAATGTCCAATTGTGCCGCAGACTACTATTGTGCCGCCACTGGCCAGGAAAGACTTCCACCGTTGAACGAGATGGTTATCAATGCGGGCGCTGTCGACATAAAGGGAAAACCCTAAGTCCTCACGAATTTCATAGAAGGGCCTCAACTCAAGGTCACCTGGGCACCAATCATTTGCCCTAAAATCACCAGCGTGAAATTGGACTAGGAAAATGAGGCCAGAGTCTGGCACTTCGCAGTATAAGGGACTCATAAACGAGCATTGTGACAGAGAGTTCCTGGACATGTTAGTTACGTGGGAGCCTTCTAAGAAATTCCTTCTTCCTAAGTTTGATAGGATAAAGGTAGATCTCTATAAAAAGGCATTTGAGTTAGCATTGGAAAACTTTCACGAGCTTTATTACGGAGCATTTAACAAGAAATAGGTGAAGTCCGTGAAGAACCAACACGGCATATTGATCTCGACGCCCTCTGTGGACCCCGCGACCAGGAAGACCAAGCGTGGCCAGTCTGGGGATACAATTGCTTTCATCAACATCGAGTTTGGTGACTATAACAAGGACATCCTTAAATTCAACAGAAATGGGATAGCGTAACTTCACGACCAAAGGATGTTTCGCCTCCTAGACTGCTTTCTTTACTTCAGTGAAAAAACTCTCCTTCAAAGCCAAATTTCTGTTTTAAGAAGACGTTATTTGTCCTATGTCTTTCCTTGCATTCTAGGCAGGTTCCATGAATGGTGATAGATCGTACGCTGGTCTCTTTCCTGGTTTTTCTTGGGTCGCTGGAGTTTTGGCAGTTGTGGAACACTTCAGATCGATTTGTAGCTGCGCTAGAATCCATAAGCTGCTCCTGTTCTACTGGAAATTTTGACTGTACACCGCGAGAACTGCCAGTGCAGTGGCCGTGCCAAGTCCATCAGGCCAGTATCTAGTGCTTTTATTGCGAGTTTGACAGAAGAGGTAACATTTCATCTTTTAAGGTTATACCCAATCGTTAATTACTCGCAAGGATTATCTATCTGATTAAAAGAGCATGAAGAAGTACTTTCCATGCGCCCCGTTGTAAGAATGGAATTATTGTGTAGCATTACTGATCCTCCTGCCCTGTGTGCTTAGTTTTCTCGTCGTCCAAATCAAACGCCAACACCTCCGCTCCTTCACCAACTACGTACGCAACGTTCCCGTCAATTTTCATATCAAAAATCCTCTTGGCTCTTCTTCTAACGCCCAAGAACTCCTCCTCTTCTACCTCCACCGTTTCGACTTCATCTCCGAACGGCGTCAGGATGGTATCAGAAAACGAGAGTACCTGTACATTCTGCCATGCTTCTTTTACTGCATCGAGGACCCATATCCGTACGGTTCCATCATAGCCTGCTGAGATAATCTTATGACCTGGCACCGAGGGAGACGCAAGGACTTTCACGATTCGAGCGACTCCCTCGTGGCCCATCAAACACGCCGTCTCTTTCTTACCAGTCAAGTCATATATTCTCAATCGACTATTGGTACAGGCACAAACGATCTGCAGTCTCTCGCTTTTCGGAATGATGTCAAACTCCCAGATTGATGCAAAATTCGACATTTTTTCCAGGCATGACCCATCCTCCACACTCCAAATTCTTAGACAATCCTTTGAAGTAGTGATGACGCGAGATTCGTGAAATTTTACGGCTAGTATTGGCCATTCGTGTCCTGTAAGAGTGCATCTGGTCGAGGAGGTATATCAATATGTCAACCTCTGATGATGAATCAGTCCGGGGGCGCACCGGTGTTTCAGCCTTCTTGGCTCTGGAAGATCGCCTAGAATCCGCCATAGCTTTGCGGTTCTATCCCTGGACACAGAAACCAAATTCCTCGCCTCGAGAGAGAAGCCAAAAATGGAGGCGTCGTGCGCATCTACCGTATCAAGCATATTGCCTCTAGAGAGGCTCCAAAGGAGGATTTTGCCATTACCATCTCCGCTGCAGATGAGATCGAGCTCTTCCGACACTTCAACCGCTAGCACCGAGCTTTGATGGTTGGTAAGCGGCGGGAGAGCCAAGGCTCTGTTTGATTTGGACCAGACTCGAACGGTGCGGTCGTAGCTTCCGGTGACGAGGAAATTTAAGGATATACACAGAGTATAAATCCGGTTGGTATGGGCTTGGTCTTGCCGATCAGCGCGGGGTATACGAAATGATAAACCGTCTGCTGTACTTTTCGTATCGTGGTTGGAGTAGTTGCAGTCGTCGAATTCAGACATGTTGTCAAGGGAGGGACCGAGGGAGCAAACTTTAGAAGACTCCCGGCCTAGTCAAAGGGTTTACTGGGCTTCATTTTATATCTTAAGGCGGGGTAAGCCAACAAATTTGGTGCCGCAATGTTACATGTTGGCGCTTACAAACAACCAGTGATTGGTTACACATCGCGCGTCGATTTCCACCCAATATGCATGTCTCCCCGTGCCCATCGTGCAGCTCTTCACGTGGAGGTTCGGAAAGACAAACAATATGCGTGATGGCTGGAACTTCATCCGGGAACTCGACGCTGATTTTGGAGATAGCAGCTCAGCAGACTTTTCAAGAGCTGTGGCGTTGTTACTCGAGGAAAGTGGTAAGCCCCACTCTCGCGCCCACTCACTCAGGCCGTGGAATGTAATGCAGCAACGATTCTAGCCGATTTCTTGGGTGCTCGCGCCGATACTTGCATACCACTGGTCGACAACCCGGGACTGTATATTTCGCGACTTGTTGCACGTTTCTTACTGTTGTTCTGCCTTCCCGAGCGAAGGAATCCGACTCGACACCTGGCTTTCCTCCAGTTACTCCATCTGTTTCTCCCGTCCATGTAACTGTATTATCGCATCATCGAATGTGCTTCGAATCCTATCTCAATACTTCTATTCCTATGAGGGTCGCTATTGGTTCCTTCCTTCTTCTACTCATACTCATCGACTATACACCTAGTGACGCTCTCCCCGAAACAATGTTCCACCCGAACGCGTTAAATTTCGAGAGATCTATAGCTCATAGCGTCCACGGGTGATATGTCATTGCGATGTTCCACCATGTACTTGAAATGATTTTGATCGTGCAGCGCACCCAGTGAATCGACCCTAACGTTGTAAATTCGATTCTGGCGGCCTGCCTAGTTGGCGCAGAACTTGGCGCATGCAATTTTGCATGCGCAATTGTCGCGCACGTCGCGCTGGCACAATGGCGGAGGTTAAGCAAGAGAAACAAGGGCAGATCTTGCCTCTGAAAACCCAATGTTTCAAGGTTACACATTATAAAGTGTTGAGCCCCTCCTTGTTGGACCTTCTTTCGGACCTTTTGTCCCTTTTAATATACCCAACCCGCGAGCCGAAGACCCCCGGACCGAAACGCAGTTATTGATGGAAACCAATCTCCCAGTGCCTTGTTGCTCATGTTTAGCTTGGCCATTGAACGTCTCCAGAACCGGTCTTAGGGACCGTCAGAGTGAACCACTGATGAGAGCTTCCCTTCCGATGATCTTTTTGATTCGCTCTCTACCAACCCTCCTGCAGATGCATGCACACACCCGTCCGGCCCAGAAGCGGGGTAGTGGTCCTCCTCATTGTGTGATCGAGATCGTCGAAATCCGGGTACGTGTGCACTTTAACATTCTGGTCTGAGTGCTAGTTCTACTCCTATGTTCAGTGTACCAACTGGCAGAACTAGCTAGTGCAGTCTAGCCCTTATCCCATCGCAACTCCATGGGCCCCACCCTCCGCTTCTCCTGGGACAAACCCAGTCTCAGCGGACCAAGGCTACAAGCCTACGCTTCTCTCCTCCGCATCCAAACCGACGGGCAAGTCGACGAGCGTCCCGAGCCCGGGTATGCCACCACGGATGGCGATGGCGAAGACCATGTCGATGGCGATGGAGATTCAGTTGCCGCCCGCCCGCTCGCTTCCTTCAACGCGACGCGGCTGCGCGAAGCGTTCCAAGACTGGGTATCAGAGCTCGTTGCGAATGTGAAGGGCGGGCAACATGTGGCTGGGACTATGTTCGTAAACACGGCGCAGGGCTTGACGCTTGTAGTCGCGAAGAACAATGGGATTGAAGGTCGAGACCGGAGATTTTTGGCGATGTTGCAGGAGCGGTTGAGGGAGGTGTCACGGACGCAAGGTAGGCTTGCTTGCTTCCTTCCCCATTTTAACTCCATGGCAAATGTCAAGTGTGTTGGGTCTGATATGTAAAGTCAGCCGGATTCGATGCTGGGACTCGAGATGCGCTCTGGGAAGATATCCTGCAGCACTGTAATTCGCGGATCTCTGAGTGGATTGCCCAATTCTGCGCCGATACTGCGAGTTTCGCGCAAACTAACGCCGGGAGCGAGGAATGCGAGCTCTCTATCCAGATGCTGCGGAGCGCCGTGCGAGCCGTTTACGATGCTGCATCCGCCGAAGAGCCGCAGTCGGTGATAGTCGACACAGCGCATGTCATTTGGAAGACATGGGGAGAGGAAAACTTTGTTGCCGCTTTCCCCAGCCATCAGGACTCTGGGCGCAAGATCTGGGTTAATGTTGGCTTTCTAGGTCGTTTGCGAACAGCGTGTAGCGTCTTGATCCGCGCTATGGAGCGTCTGGATGAATTGGGGGACATAATAATCCACCCGTTGACATGGCCGCGACGCCGGAATAGAAAGAAATGGGATGAGGCTAATAAGACCTGGACCTTGGGGGAGACATTTCAGTCGCTGGGAATCCCCTACACCAATGCCGCTGTGAAGGACATGTGTGGTGCCACATGGACCCGGCATAAACTGATCAAAAAGTTTGATGAGATCCAGAGGCAGGCCCTTCAGGTCCATGTTGAGATGCAGCTGTTGCTGTATGGCACCCGGATACAGCCTGCTGAAGCCAATCCATCGAGCTATATTGGATGCAGCAAACGGAGCTGTTTTCCATGTTGGGAATTCCTGGGCACCCACGGCGGATTCCGGACGCGTGCAACTCACGGCAAGATTTACCATATGTGGGGTATACCACGCGTGGAAGACGTGCCTGAGCCGTTGCAAGCACTAATTGTCCGTACCTTGAATTCTGTTGAGGAGAGTGTCCTGGTACAGCTCCGCATGAAGACGGAGAATGGACTGCGATTAGCGAAGGAGTCGACGGTTGGGGGCTCCTCGATTGAAACAAGAGTCGGTTTCCGAGGTAAGCTTTCCACAACGCAACGGGTATGGCACCATTTGTCGATACAACGGCAGTCCGCTCAAGCCTCGAGGACGAATGAATCGTAAGCGTTCCTACGGCTCTTGCGAAGTCTGCTAACAAGCCGGTCTCGACGATTCGGACATCCTTTCAAAGAATCCCTACGAGCAAAACGTCGTTAAAGCGACGGATACCCTCTTTTCTGCCACACCCGAGACCGAAGAAGCAGAGGAATGTGGTTGGTGTGACCGACCGACCACAAGTCGCTGCCCCCACTGCCGGAAACACTACTGCAGCCCAACCTGTGCATCCAAGCCCCTTGACCACCGGTTCAAATTCCGGTGGTCGCATGCTCACAACCGCAGACTATCTCCTGCGTGCTGTACTGGAAGACGAAATCCCTGACGATCCCCAGACCATGGACGACTATGGGTTCAGTCGTTGCAGAATCTGGAGCGAAAAATCCCATCTCTTGGGACTCTATGGCGGAATGCTGAAGTGCGATGTATCAAGCGAACAGATGGACGACTGGAAGCGAAGTGGTACTCTGGTGGACAATATTGTAAGTTACTACATGGCGATTCCGGAAGATTGTCGAGGAGGCTACTTTCCGTGGTTTCAAAGGCACACGTTCTTCCTCGAGGACTCACACGAGGAGGATCCAGACGAATCGCAAGGAGATATGGTCATCGTTACCGCTATTAGCAAGGCCATGGTTTTCTTGCATCAGGAAGACCAGAAAACGTTCTCGCGGCTAGAACCCATCGAGAAGCTGCACTCTTTTCTCTTCCTCGCCATTGCACGTGAGAGCATGCATCCAATCCCCACGGACGACCTTTGGTACAACTTCGGGTTTTGTACATGCAGAGACGAGCATGAAGAGAGGCGGCTTGGAGGCTTATACGCTAAACTCGTGAGCGGGAACAAATTTTGGAAGGACTACGAAATGAGCCTCGGAATGAAAATTCCGGGTCCACCGGATGCCCCAGCGGCGAATTTTGAAAGAGTTCTGGAATGCATATCGGGATGGACATCTTGTCGCTCTAATGGACAAGTATGGGCTTTTCCAGGATCGAATACGGTGCCCCCAACTAGAAAGTTTCCTAAGAGAACCCGCGGGAGCCCGCCGCCCACCTGTGTGGGGCCTCAGGCGATATTTCGAGTTTGAAGGTGTGCACGTGGACGTTCCTGCAGATGTTTTGAGAGCCGCCCATGCGTATGGTATCTCGTCCGACCTGAGCATACGGGAGAGGATGCAGATGGTGGCCTTTTACAAGCAATTGTGGCAGACGTTTGGCTGGAATCCCCTGGAGATGGAAGAGGCAAGGCGGAGGGGAACGCTGGTTGAACACGGACAGAGCTATCTTCAGAATGTAGAACAGGATGTTGTGCGACAACTGGAGAAGTTGAAACAGCCGCAGGAAAACGTCCCTGGGTTAATAATGGACCCTTTAGAATAGTCGGGACCTGGATATGGGACCGGGTCGGATGGCGTTGACTTGACGACTGCCAACAGGTGAACAATGAGGAAATTGTAAGTCGGTGAAGCCAAAGTGCTGAGTTTGCTACATGAAAGATAAGGGAGGGGTGGATGGGGAGTTCATTGGCGAATAGAGACAGAATGAGTGAGCCCAGTTGTTTCACGTGGAGGGTGGCTGGGTGCCTCCTTGCTCGTCTTTATGTGCCTGCGAAGGCAGACGACATGCAATCCATGGTTTGGTGGTGTTGCTAGGCAGAGCAGATAAGGGTCGGGAAAGTCTCCGAAGGGAAAGACCCAATCCGCGAAATTGGGTATTTGTCGTGTGCACAATTCCACGGAATGGCTTGGCGCTCGCTTCGGAATTCGCCCCTCCCCCTCTCTTCATGCCTAATACAACGCGTAGAGAAAAAGATACAAAATTTAAGACAGTAGCTCTACTAGCTATCTAGGTGCTAAGTCTAGATTTTTGTACTTTATTCTCTAAGCGTTGTTGCTCTAGAGAGGTTCAAAGTTGTTCTGATTTTGGGCAGGAGCAGCAAACCTTTTGGCTCGCTAAGCGAAACCAGCAAAATGCTAGCGGCGAGAGGGAAATCTATGTAAGCGAGGCGCCAAGCCATTCCGTGGAATTGTGCACACGACAAATTGTAGTTTCGGAATGACCCTTTGCACCCCCCGCCCTTGGCAAGGACCGTGCAGAGGAACCTCAAATTCGCGCGCGCCTACTCATAAACCAAAGTACCTCGTCATTGTCGTCGCCCCCTATTATTAAAGCTCACGAAAATCGTTTAAATAAGTTAGTTTTAAAGCTCTAATCTATACTAAATTAGGAAATCTATATATAATGCCCTTAAACAAGCTAAACACACTAAAAAAGCCCTAGCTAGGGAGGCGCCTCCCTTACTATATTACGTAGCAGTTGTAGACCCTATTCGCCTTAGGGTTAAACAATAGTAAGATTTAGAGGCAGACAAGGGTCTTAAGGGTTACCTTACATAAAATTTAACTTAGCTTCAAGGTCTACAAGCAGCTATACCCTCTATAGACTTGCGCTATTAGCAGGGAGCTAGCTCTACGCTAGTACTAAAAGGATGTAAGTCCCTGTCTGCTTTTATAAGATAGTTATATACTAATACTGCTAGGGGCTATAGGAGTTCCTTAACAAGAAGCCTACTACGTACCTTAACAAGATATAAGCTTTCTTATATAACAAGTATAATATAAAGGCAGGCATTACTACTATATATAACACTCTCTATGCTATGTAGTAGAAGCATAAGGTCGTTAAAAAAAGCGCTTAAAAGAGAAGCTAGGTACTTAGAGAGGCCTAGCAAACATAGCAGAAGCTATAGAATATAGATTAAATCGTCTATGTAGACAAGTTAGCTTATAATAAGAGAACAGAGGACAGGAAGTATAGCTAGTCTCCTATAGGAATTGCTTATAAGGCTATATATTCTGTTAAGAGAAGTAAACGCTAGAGCCTACTGCTAGCTATAACAAAGGACAGTTATATCGCCTATATAGTTTTTTAAGGGGCAATTAACAGGCAGATGTTTAAGGATTTTATTAAAAACTAGGTTCTCTCTCTTTATAACCCCTACCTACTGCTCTAGTTAATTCTAGTACTTAACAACGCCTTAATTTATTGTTTAGAGCAGTTAAGGGAGATATACGCGAACGCTAGTGTTATACTAGCTTTTCTCCCTCTATATTTGCTAGATTTTAACCTAATTAAGCGCTCCTTTAAGTTCTTAAAGGACTAGCTTAAGAGAAACTATAACAAAGGATTCCTTTAGGATTTTAGCATGTAGCTTAAGTAGGCAGTTTTATAGACGTGTAAGAAGGACTATACGTCTCTGTTTTGTTAGAGTAGTTATATAGATAGTAACTAAGGGTTTAGAGCGTTTAGAAAACAAGTTATGTTAATTTTAACTAATTTCTATGTCCTAGAATTATGTTCTTACTATAATAAAAAAACTATTACCTACCTACCTATAACTTTACGTACACGCAAGATAAATTAATATAATAAGAAGCAAAATTACTCTAAATAGGCATGCAAAACAGCTCTCTAATTTTAGCAGCAATTAACTTTATAGTAGTAGAGCAATAGCTTACTATAAATAGGTTATTTAAGTAGCAAACATTATGAGTTAAAAATTGTTCTTAGCTAAGGTTAAATTAGTCTATGTAGGCTAATAAAAATAACAGATTAATATAATTTAGTAGTGCTAAGGATAAACAACTATATGCCCCTCCCCCCTACTAACTCTATAACTATAACTCTAAAAATAATATAATAAGAGAGAGAAAGTTTCTAAATTACTCAAGCAATTACCTCCTTTAACTACTAGAGCTTATTATCTACATTAAGCGTAGGAGCGTTGTCCTTAGAGTTAGAATTAGAGTAGGTTAATACTTCCCTTATATCTAACTCTATATTATGCTTACAGGAACCTTTTTTAGTAATCCTCCTTATAAGCTTTTTCTAGTAGTTCTTAACCTCTATAGGAGCCGTAAAGAAGTCTACGCTATGCTCCCTATAGAGAACCTTGAACTTCTTAATACCCTATTAGATCTAGGGTAACAATCTCTCTAGATAGTAAGCGTAGTTAATAAACTAGTTGTTAAACTCTCCTCTAGTATACTCTATACTCTAGAGGTCCTATTAGTGCTTAGCAATTTATATAGATATTCTTAATATATATAGGTAGTCCTTAGCTAACTCCTTATAGCCTACCTAGTAGAAGAAGCAGAAAAGAGTTAATATTAAAGACTTATTTATAAGAAGAGGTAAAGGACTCTTTAGTAGAGGCGCGCTAGCTTAAGCTGCTAAGGAAGAGGCGTTTAGCTATACATTGTCCTATAAAGCTTTTACTATAAAAACCTTAAGTAGATCTTTTAAGGAGATGTTGTTTAGGTTGCTCTCTTTAGGGGTTTTAATCCTTTTGTCTCTCTTACGCTTAAGGGCAATTTATATATTGTTAGAGGGTTCTTAAACAGTTAATTTATTCTTCTTAATTTTGCTGTTCTATATAGTAATTATATTATAAGAGACTATAAAGTAGTTGTCCTATTAGGCAGGGTGCTTAGGCCTCTCCTTATATACCTAGCAGACGTTTCTATAGTTCTTATAATAACTATCTAAACATCTCTAGTAACTAATTATAGACATTAAGTTGCTAGATATAGCAACCTCCTTAGCTAAAACAGTATAAAGAGCCTACTCTTGAATATAAGTAGCCGTCTAGGGTTGTGAGGGCTGCTGTGACGACGGGCTAGCAGCTCCCTCTTGCGATAATCTATTATCCTTAGGCACTAGATTAAAGTTAACTTTGTACGCCTTTTTAGGCCACGTAGTTGCTAGGGCCTAGATGTTTCAAAGAACCTAGAAAAAGCTGTTCCTTAGGCCTGTACGGGAGACCTGCTGTACCCCCTAGTTCTCCTTTCCCTGCCCTTTATAATATATAGTGGCCTATATATAACCTATGACTAAATTAGGCGTGTCCCCTAGTACGTCGTTAACCTATATCTATAGAGAGAACTTATCTAATTTATCTATAGTAACGGAGAAGGAATTAAACTAGTTAGAGAGCGGGCGCTTCTTTAACGCGAGAAAGGCCCTCTAACGAACTCACACCTTTATAGGCAGATCTAGTAGAGGGGAGTGTAGTATAGTTAGAGGGCGGTTACGTGGATTCGCTATAGATGCTAGATCTAGGGCGTTATTAAGGTCTCTACTATGGTTGCTACTAACTACTAAGTCGGCTTTGGCTTCAAATACGGAGTTGGCTTGGGCGGTAGTAGCTAGCTAAGAGGCTTGCGTGGAGAGGGGAGGGGCGTGGTTGCTAGAGGTTAGCTAGAGCGCCTTCCTAGCTTGGAGCTTCTTTGATCGAGATGTCGACGCGTTGCTAGAGACCCGCTCCTTAGCAACTTTAGCTTGCTTTTTAGCTGGCTTCTTTGCTGCTTTCTGGGTAGCCTTAGACCACTTGGCAGCGTGGGCTTCCTGCTCTGCTAGGGCTACTGCGCGTTGATGGGCCACCTCCTTAGCCTTACGCTTCTGAGCCTCCTTTATCTTAGCTGAACGACTCGTCATTGTTACTCTTAATAGCTTCCTATTTAGGGATAGCGTAGGCTCTGAATATATTTAAAAACATGATAGATAGTAGTATAAAGAGGTAGGTTGAACTTGGGTATCTTGGTTGTATACAAATTACGCGTGTGGTGAGATACTGGAGTTCCTCGGGCCAAGGAGCTAGGCCCGGCTAGGGGGGGTGCAAAGGGTCATTCCGAAACCACCATATAGCGTGCTTCGCTTCGAAACTCGGCGGACCGCCGACCGCGTCTAACGGACACCCCCCGTGCCCCATTCAGCCTCAACATTGATGTAGGTAATCCTGACAAAGCCCAATCCATCGTGCCCGTGCCGTCTGTTTGACAACTAGACACTAGTGCGCAGTCGCTTTCTGTCTACGGCCGGGTGTTTTTACGTCGAGGAGTTCATTTCGGATCCTGCGAAGGGCAACACACGAACACGTGCAATGTCAGAATCCATGGATTGCGGCCCGCTTCTTGAGGGCGTCTTCGGTATGTGGGTTAACCTCGAAAAAGCTTGAGCCTAATAAAGACTAGCTGTTGTGAAGCCATCGAATGTCTCTACGCCCCAGGTCCTCCTCGACCTCCAAGCAATATTTGTCGGCTCTACCACGTTTGCCCCTCTGTTGGCGGATACACGACGAAAAAGAGCCGAGCAAGAGTCGCATCAGCCCCCGAATCAGAAAATTAAAAACGAAGAAGCAGATGGCCGCTACTTCAAGATGGGTCACGGGGGTACCTTGGATCCGATTGCCTCCGGTGTTCTCATCATCGGCATCGGCCGCGGGACCAAGCAGCTGTCGACTTTCTTGGGCAGCACAAAGACGTACGAAACGACAGTCGTCTTTGGCATGAGCACCGATTCCTACGATATAGACGGTCAGGTGACCGGGAATGCACCGGCCGGTCATATCACAGATGAGCTCGTCAAGGACATGTTAATCAAATTCAGAGGACCGTTCAAGCAAACCCCTCCTTTGTACTCTGCCCTGAAGATAAACGGCGTCAAAGCCTTGGAGTATGCAAAAAATGGAAAAGAGGTTCCGAGAGAGCTAGAGGCCAGGGAAGTCCATGTTGAACAATGCGAGTTAGTCCAGTTCTTGGAAATAGCCGCCGAAGATTTCAGACGTCTCCACGACATGCCTAGATCAGCTCTGTTACCGGCAGCGGTCATCAAACTCGTAGTCTCCTCAGGATTCTATGTTCGTAGCTTTGCGAATGAACTTGGAATCGTGTGCGGTTCGCTCGCAACCATGGCGACACTGCATCGGTCGCGACAGGCAAACTTTATCATCTCTGATGCGGCCGAAGCCCCGGGTCTGTCGCAGGCTGTAATGTATGACGACCTGAAGGCTGGCGAAGAGGCGTGGAGCCCGTTGGTTGCGCAGGCTTTGCATCGGTGGATGAATCTTAATCCCACGCGCAATAGTCAAGACAAATGGTTCATCGGAGAGGGAATGGACGCTGCCCCAAGACAGAGGTTTCGGGGGGAGTGGCAAGCAAGTACAAAGAAAGACCGTATCAAGCAACAAGGTGGAAAGTTCAAGGGGAAATATAACCAAAGGACAAAGCAAGAAGACGAGGAATAATTACTCCTCGCACTAGACCAGGAGCGAGGGAGGCTAGATCCTAGCATGGAATCTGTCTAACTATAGTCGACTTTAGGAGTCTACAGTAGAGACCCCTTTTATAACGATCGCCCTTAACGAAATTTTCTACACCCTCTTTAGGTTAGCAGTCACTATGTGCACACTGTAACAGCGCAGGCACGACTATGCGTCTAAATGCAGTGGGAATCCACTCAGAGGCATATATGTAACGGTTCTACACTACTTTAGTACTAGTGAGGCTTGGCCCCTGAGTATATATATAGGTCCTCGAGCCTTATCTATCAATTAATCAAGTTCTCTACTTTGAAGGATTTCTACCTTTTACAGTTATGAGCCTGGCTATTGCTTTTTCTATAATATAACTTGATTCAACCCCTAATTTAGCCTTAAATACGTGTATAGAACGATATTATTATAGAATACACTCTTTTGTAGTCATATTTACGCCAAACACCTCTATAACTCTATAAGCTATAGTCTATAGAGCCAAACCTTCTATCACATCTACGATACCTCTACGAACTTCCTCTAATCATAATCTCTCAATATAGCATTTTTAGCCCAGGAGAGCTCTAGACAGAGCAGGGAAACCATAGTACTACTTAGGTCCTAGAAGGACTAGGATAACTAGTAGTTTATTATAAAGAACGTGGCCAAAACAACTAATATATAGGAGTATATTAATCCTAATACGCCTATAGAGGAGCAACAGGAGCTATAAAAGGTAGATCAACCTATAATTAGACTGTTCATAGTAATTAGCCTACTAGGGTTAAACAACGAGCCTCGTAAGGCAATAAGCTACTTAGAGCTAAGCTCTAGCAAGCAAAAGGAGCTTAACTACTTAGTAGACGAATAGAAACACTAAGAGCTAGAGTATAGGACAAAAAAGACAGCTCTAAACGCTCTATAAGAGAGGGTAATTACAACTATAGATTATATCTATATCCCACTAATTTAAGAAGAGAAGACCCTCTAAGGACGGCTTAAGCGATTAAAGAACTACTATATATATTAGGGTAATAGTTATCGTGTCGATATCTATTACGGTTTCGCACGCAATAGCTCGGGCAATAGAGTAGCTACGACTAAGCCCTATCAATCCATAGAAAATGCGGATTGAGTCAATCTAGATTATTTTGTTAGTGTAGCTAGCCCAAGCTCCTGAGTTAACTAGCATTAGAAACTTTTAAAAATTAGAGTTAACTCTTAACCTTATTAGAAAAGGATGTAACTACATAGTTAGGTGTAACTAACGCTTACGTATCTAGCAGTACTATTTCCACAATAATCTAACTACAGGTGTAGGAGGTTTTTAATAAAATAGTGTTAAGGTAACGTTAGGTAAGTATAACCCGTGCGTTAAAATGAGGACCGCCACGCGAGCCCTAGAAAAGGGTTAGGTACGTTAACTACTACAGGATGTAATGTCGTAATACTATAATAAGATGTAATAGCAAAGTTAGTTAGATAAAGGGAGAAAGATTAGGGGCAAGCAAGAGCAGGAGAGGGGGAGAAGGAAGGGAGATATAGAGAGCAGCAGATAACTACGTCCGTTAGCTAGTTAAACAGCATAGAGCTATTTAACAGCGTTTTTAAATATATGCCTAGGCTTTACATAGTAGTATGCAAAGCCTATTACTATAGAGTAGTAAAGTTATAGTTTTAGTCGCATTTAGACAGTAAGCATAAAGAATAGGCTGCCTAGACCTAACAACAGATCACACACGCAGCTAGCGGCTTCTAGGAGTAGGCAGAGACAAAAGACAAGGTTATGTTTCCCGCGCCTAGATCTAGCCCTATACCCTACTTAGAGTTGTTTAAGGGTAGTTTCTAATGCACATAGGTAGACGTAGCTAGTACGCCATGTAATTACATTTATTACAACAAGCAGGATATACAAAGCCACTGTTAGGAGCATAGATAGGTAAATAGCAAGGCTAGTAGTCGTCCTATATAAGGCTATAAGGAAGAAGTATAGACTATGTAGACAGAAAATGTATAGTGCTAGAAATTCTAGCCTAGTAGGAAGCTAGGGCGACTGTTCGAGGTT
Organism: Clohesyomyces aquaticus; assembly: GCA_002105025.1. Classification (NCBI taxonomy): domain Eukaryota; kingdom Fungi; phylum Ascomycota; class Dothideomycetes; order Pleosporales; family Lindgomycetaceae; genus Clohesyomyces; species Clohesyomyces aquaticus. Next base: position 48,676 of record MCFA01000274.1, read on the forward strand.
AGCTAGCCCGTAGACGCATAGGAACTAGTTAACAATAACTATAAGATATAACAGGCCATAGAACTGTTATTAACCTAGGCAACAGCTAACTTAGATGCAGAAGAGAAGAAGCAATAGGCCTAGATTAAAGCTAACAACAATTAATTTGAGTTTAGCGCATGGCTAGACTAAGCAGGGTAGGCATAGCATTTAAAGGGCTTAGATCGCGAGTAGTTGTCTACGTTGACCCACGAACCTAAGAAGCAGGAGAGAGGATTAGCAAGAGTATGTTAGGCTGTCTAGATAGTAATATAGAAGGCGCAGCAGGCATTAAAGCCTAGCGTCGTAGGGCTAGCGGCTATAAACTACATTAACCGCCGTTAGGGTTAGGGTTAGGGTTAGGGTTAGGGTTAGGGTTAGGGTTAGGGTTAGGGTTAGGGTTAGGGTTAGGGTTAGGGTTAGGGTTAGGGTTAGGGTTAGGGTTAGGGTTAGGGTTAGGGTTAGGGTTAGGGTTAGG
>MCFA01000275.1:0-48970 GCA_002105025.1 Clohesyomyces aquaticus
AATTATCAATTGTTACATGTCTTGCTATTAATTATTGATTTTTATAATATTTTCTTTAGGCTTATCTTAACTCCTTATAAGTTAATAACGTAGCCTAAGAAGTTAACTTTTTCCTTATAGAATTTATACTTCTCTAGTTTAAGTTATAAGTAAGTTTTGTCTAGTAAAGTTAGTACCTTTTTAACGTGTTCTACGTGTTTTTCTTAAGTCTCTAAGTAGATTAGAATATTATCTAGGTATATAACAACAAATCTGTCTAGATATGCTTATAATACGTTGTTAATAAGTGTCTAGAACGTTGCTAGTGCGTTAGTAAGACTAAATAGCATAACAGTGTACTTATAGTGTCTATAGCAAGTTCTAAATGCTATCTTCTATTCTTTACCTTTTTTTATTTAAATAAGGTAGTATCTGTCTTATAAGTTAAGTGCTATAAATATCTTTGCTTAAGATAACTAGTCTTTCTTATAGCTTAGAGATATTTAGCAGTAGGTATTAGTTCTTAACTATAATGTTGTTAAGTTTTCTAAAATTAATACATAGTTATAGGGTCTATTCTTCTTTAGCATAAATAGAAGTAGATAGCTTACTAGTAATTTTAATAGTCTAATATAACCCTTCTTAAGTGCTTTGTTAAGGAATTCTCTTAGCGTTCTAAGTTCTGTTTCTAATAACGCGTAGATTAGTCTAAAAGTTAGCTGCTTTCCTTCCTATAGGACAACTTCGTAGTCCTAGGGTTAATGTCTAGGTAGTATAGCTACACCTGTCTCTTCCTAGAATAGGTGTGTCTATTTCTTATATTCTATAGGGATCCTAGAAGTTACACTATTCTTCTCTTCTCTTGTTATAGTTACTTGTTCTTTCTTAACAAAGGCAACTGTTCTTGCTAAACGTATCTTGTCTAAGGTTATGTTATAGAGCTCTGCTTTTGCTCTCTTATCTGCTATTAGCGTTATGTAGCGCGTAGGTTCTAAACTTAATATGTAGTTATAGTTTTTTAAGGATATTATTTCCTTCTTCTAATTAATAGTTAGGTTATGTCTTTATAGCTAAGGAAGTCCTAATATAACGTTATAGGTAGCTAGTCTATAGCAGTCTAGGTTAATTTCCTTAGTATGTCCTTAGGTTTCTATAGGTACATATAGGACCTTATGTTATATTATGTCTTGCCCTAGCATCTTTTCTCTATTTATAACATAAAGTAGATAGGGTTCTAGTTTCTTAAGAGGTTATAGCCTAGCTATAAACATAGCTCTTATAGAAATAAAATTGCTTAATGCCCCTAAATCTAATAGTGCCTTTATCTAATAACCTTCTAATTTAATAGGTAGCTTAATCTATAATAATCTAGTAGCGTAGCAGTGTTTTGTTGTTTTGCTAGGCGCTTGTCTAAAAAAGAGTTAGGTCTAAATCTATTCTCTGTTTTTTCTATAAAGTGTTATATATAGTTTTCTCCTAGACATAGTTGCTATATGTCCTAGGTATAGCAGCTGTTAATAGTAGTTTTTATTTCTACTATGTCCTGTTTCGTCTTTCTCTAGGAAGTGCTGCTTGTCTTGTTTGTCCTAGAGGTGCATAGCGCACGTGTCGTCTATATATTTAAACTAATGCTATTTATAGTTGCTTTGTTATAATAGAACTATCTATATTTGTTCTTTTAGTTATAGTAATCCTTATATAAGTTATAGTTACATAACTCCTATTAGATGTTACTATAGAGTTAGTTTTAGTAATCTAGCTAGTAACCTAGTACTATAGAAGCGTCTTCCTTACGTACCCTTTCTTGTTTATATAGCTATATGTTAGTCTTTTCTTAGTTAGTGCCTTTCCTAGAGCGTTGCTAAAATTTAGTAGCTAGCTTAGGCGCTGTTTTAGCAACTTAGTCTACTAAGGTTCTTTGTCCTGCTCTTTAGGATCTAAAGATACTTTTTTTTGTTAACATCTAGGAGTACCCTAAGTTCCTGCTTAATGTCTTCTAGTGTAGCGTACTGTCCTAGTAGGTGCATGTTTTTCACTTTACGTTAATCTAGTTAAAGGTATCCTTTTACTAATTATGTTCTAATTATAGTATTCTTATTAGCAGTGCGTTATAGGTTCTAATAGATCTTATGCTTATCTTTGTCTAAGACTATAACTTCTTAGTTTTCTATTGTTTTTTTGCTATTTGTTACTAAAGTGTCTAAGCAGTTTAATATAGTTTTCCTTAGTTAGTTTGTTAACGTAGTCTATAAACTCTTATAGTGCGTTGTCTAAGGTTAGTTCTTTGTTAGCGCTTTTAACTCCTATTAGTAGTCTATTAGGATTATTGTCCTTATAGTGTCCTGTTATTAGTCTATAGAATTTATTAATAACTTTGTCTCTAATGTCTGTTCCTTATAATTTTTATAACTAATAATTTCTACTTAGTGTCTTAGGTTTTGTCTAATATGCTAGTATTAAGTACGTTAAGTTATTATGTAACTTTGTTCTTAGAACAGCAGTTCCTACTAATATAGCCTATCTTTCTATAATTATAGCACTTTTAGGTTTCTTAACTAGTATTGCCTGTTATAGCAATTCTCTTCTTGTTATAGCCTTTTAGGTTCCTTCCTTTAATTATAGCGTCTAGGTGCATTAGCTTAGGTCTATTAGAGCAGTAGTATCTGTCTATATAGTTATGTTGTTTTTCCTGTTATACCTATAGCGTTGTTGTCCCTTGTCCTTAGTTACGGTAGCGTAGTAAGGGCTTATAACTCTAGCTTATACTTATAGAGTTGTTGTCTAAGCAAGTAGCTTTATTAATAAGGTTGTCTAGGGTATTAGTAGTCATAGGAGTTTACATAAGTTTAGCGGAACTTTAGCCTTAAGTCCCTGTCTAAACATCCTTATAAGGGCCTAATTGTTCTATTTAGTCTAGATAGCATAGCGTTAGAAGTTGTTAGCGTAGTTACTAACTAACTTAGTTTAATAGAGTTATTAGATTGTTTGCTTAGCAATAGCAGGTTTGCTAGGATAGCAAAGGCCTGTTAAAGCTTTTCTTAAACTTATTATGTTCTTTAAACATATAAGTAATTCTGTTTTTATAATTATTTTATCTAGATATTTCTTAAGGTAAAGTTTTACTTAATTATAAGCTTTTCTTTTATATAGAGACTATAAGCATAGCATAGTTGTTGTTATTAATTTTGTTTTAACATAGAAGTAGACGTTAAACTAGAGGATCTATGCTTTAAGCTTCTTTTGTTCTCTATAAAAGAGTTAGGTCTTGCTACCTTTAAGGTAGTAACGTAGGTCTTGCTAACCTTAGCTAGGGTAGATTATATAGAAGTGTTGCTTATCTTGCTTAAGGGCGTTTAAAATGTTATAGTACTACTTCTACTAGGTCTTAGGTTCTTAAGAAAGACAAGGGCTTAGTAGTTATTAGTAGAAGCAGTAGTCTTGTTAGTTAATTCTTAGGGCAAAGATAAGGTCTGTTAATGTAGAGTAATCTTATAGTATTAAGGGTATAATCTATAAGGATTAAGTAACTAATATATTAAGTATAACTAAGTAGGTTAAACGTAACTTCTATAAGGGTAGTTCGCCTTCTAGATATAGAGATACATAATGTTAGGTGCTCTGTCTTGCCCTGCTTGCTCTATAAGATCAGTAAGAGCACTAAGAGCATCTAACATGCAACTTGCTCTGCTTGCTCTGTTGTGTTTAGGGAGAGCGCAGAGAGCGCCAAGCCTTCTTGCTTAGTCAGCGACTCTGCTCTGCTGTTGCCCTCGGTTCCGACAGAGCAACTCCCTCGAGGCGACAGGTCATAGTGGGGCTAGCGCCGGTGGTTCGTAACAGTCTATAAGGTCTTCCAAGTTCAATATATACTTGGGCTGCTCAGTTGCTCAGTCGCTAGAGCGGCTGAGCACCTGCTTAGTGTGCTTAGTTACTGAGCGCACTAAGCACGTCACGTGTCCGCTTGGGTCACGTGCGTGGCTGTCTTGGTGAGTGGTTGTGATTGCCTGGCGAAGCGGCAATCCATGCAACCTTCTCCCCACCTTCTATATAAGGTGAGTACCTTCCTGTGAGGGTCGTAACAAGGTGCAGCTCTGTAACAAAGACGCTATAGGCGCTATAGCAACACAGGGCATAACGCATAAACCTATGTACAGGCTGCTTCTAATACTTCTAATACTAAATAATATACTATGCTATTATATAATTTATAGTTGTTAATATATTGTAATTTGTGCTGTCACAGATCGTAGATTTTAGTAGAGGTGTCTTGCTTAGTAGTGTGTCTTGCTTAGTAGTAGAAAACGTTATTATATATTATTGATTCTTGTTTACTGTCTAATGCAAGCCCTATTGGCTTATGTAGACTATTGCCACTATTTACACCAGGTGAACAAAAAACCCCCTGTTAGCTAGTCGTAGAAGCAGCTCCTGAAGGCTTGCCTGTACTGGGGGAAAAACACCTTTCGTTTGTGTGCCATATGTGCGTACCCAGGCAGGCGCAGGCAAGACGCCTGCGCCTATAGGTTGCTGTTGTCCTCTAGCCTCGACCGCCCACCCTGTCACGCTTTCCTTAACCTAAGTCCTGAATGCTCTCTATGTCTAACGTCCCTTATACCTTATAATGTTACGTGTGTCTGTCTTCGTCCTCCCTTCTCCTACCCTATGCTCTGTTAGTATAGCCTCCGCGTCTACTGTTCTCCTAGCGCCTGTTGTTACAACATAACGCCTAAACTGCCGTTGCAACATGACTGCCTGTCTAAAGGACCCTCCCCTTCTGCTAAAGCAGGATCTTTGCCCCTAGTATTAGGTGTCTGTTACCCTAGGGTCCTAACCTAGGTTCTCTCCTACAGGAAAGAGTAACGATCTATGTCTTATAATCATGGTTATCTAGCTTAGGGCAGTTATAGAGGCAAGGGGTAGTAAGAGGTTCGTCCAGCCTAGGGGTGAGAGGTCTGCCTAGGCTGCTATTTCGTCCGCGTAGCGAGGGAGTGGGGTGCGAAGGTTGTTTTTTAATTATATCGTTTAGTTGCTGTAGGTAGGTAGGTAGGTAGTCCTTTACGTTGTAGGGTTTGTAACTGTTCCAACTGTTGTGGGCGCGTTGAGTTGTGTTGCGCACGGTCGCGGTGAAAATTCTGCTCTGTCTCACCACAGGGCATCGTCACCCACCGCGCCGCCCTCAACGCGACGTCTCTGCGCTGGCTCTGAGCTCATGAGAGTCAGGTTCCCAGGCTTCACCGCGTGGAGGTGCAGAGTCCGATTTCGAAGCCCACGTTATTATATATTTATGTTATATAAAAAAGATTAAACAAGAGTTGCTTAAATATATAAGGCAAGATAGATTAGTAAGCAATCCTCTAAGTTATTAATTAGCTAATTAAGTCATGTAATCTTAGACTATAACACTAAGTTATTTAGTTATAGCTTAATACATTAGTTACCCTAAACTATTGCTTATAACAAATAGTCTATTCTATACTTTATAGCAACACCTATTGTTACTTGTCCCTTAACTATCTTTGCCTAAGAACTAACCTAAGCACTTTTATTAATCTACTCCTTAGACTCTCTAAAGGTCTTTAACTACTACGACTGTCTAAGAATAAGAGGACTTAACACTATTGTCCTTATAAACTTCTATAGCAGCAAGTTAAGGTAGTAGCTAACTATCTGCTCCTAGTTCCACTTGCTTGTTTGCTAAATCTAATCCTTACTAACTCCCTTAAGCTCTGCTAGCTTAGCTGCCCCACTACGTAGCAGGTAGGTCTTTTTTTAGGATAAGATATCCACATAGCTATACGCCTTCGTGACCTAGTCGCGCTAGGAGTTATAGAAGAAGGCTGCTATATAATTGCCTATGCTAGCCTTAATTAGCCGTATATAGTACTAGGCTAAGCGCTAGCTGAAATTAGAGAAGGGCTCGTCTCCTAGGTCCTAGCGATAGAGCAGGTAGAAGGCTAGGCTGTTAAGCATATAGAGGATTAGCTTCCTGTGCCGCAACGCGCCTATCGTCTTAAGCTAGCCATGCTAGTTCTGCTTGCTTACGCGTGTAGTAAATATTAGAGGTATGTAGCACGTAGGGCCCTCCCCCTTAAACTTAAAAGTAAACAGATTAGATATCTCTACAGAGCAGCGATTGCCTCTACGCGTGAGCATGTAGTAGCCTAGCATAATATTAACTAGCGTATAAAAGTAGCACCCTGCTATGGCAGAAGATAAGGTTACGTCTACGCTATGCATCTATAGCTTGCTGTAGAGCTGCTTAAACTTGTCCTTAGTATAGCTGTTAAGCAGCGTGTCTCTGCTATTGTTAGCGTACTGCTCTTAATCTTGCTACGCATCCCTACGCTGTAGAGACCTTAGGTACTCCTTCGCGCTGTCTACGCGCGGCAACAGGTGGCTGTTTATGCCTAGCGCCTTCTGCTCTCGCTAGAGATTAGTAATGGCTATGATGTAGGCGCGAACTAAGCGCTAGGCAAGACGCGTCTCGTCTTAGGAGACGTTGCTCCCTACCTTGCGAGACCTCGTCCTTAAGGGCCTGTTTGCAACCTCCTCGACTAGGAAGAGCAGCAGCTTCTCCTCTGTGACAGTACTGCTATCGTGGTACTGCTTCCTCTCGCAGAATGCCTAGACGCGTAGTTAGCACGGGCTTAAGCAGCAGCAGAGCTAGCTAGCTAGCAGGCAGGCAGGCAGGCAGGCAGGCTAGTATCCTACCTTGAATTCCTCCTGCTTTAGACTATAGACCTGGCGCGTATTCTCTGGCTGCCGCTCATGGATTATAGCTAGGATTTGGTGCGCATTGGCGCGCAGCTTAGCGTTGTTCGCGATGTTGACGTCTACGCGCTGGCGACGCGCGCTACGCTGTGGACCCATGCTCGCTCGCCTTCTCTGCCCCTAAGTATGTATGATGAGGAGGGTATATAGAGCAGTAGGACAGCAGCAAGCAGCGCACGCTAAAGCTCAGGTTCAGGGCTCAGGGCTTAGGGCTCAGGATAAGGATAAGGGTGGGGGCAGGCCTGCCCTAGGGCCTCTATATATGCGCACGCTATACGGGGGGGCGGGCGCTGCAGCACCAGCAGCATGAGGGCAGCATTGAGGGCATCGCGCAGAGCAGGGGGAGCGAGATATCCACGGCGCAGGCGTTTAGCAGCTAGGCCGTGAAGGAGCCACGATACAGGGCACGATACAGGGTCAGCAGGACCTCTAGACAGGCGCCACAGGGGCAGGGCCAATAGGCAGCAGGCGAGCGTGACGACTCGATTTGATACGGCAGGTACATGGGCAATCAGCAGCAGGCTCAGCGGGCACACGGCAGGGAGGGAGATGTCCATGGCGGGGGGCAAGGGGGCGGCCGTGGACATCCGCAGATGTCTCCGAGGGCCGATTGGCCGACAAGCGAGGCAGCGACTCAGCTGACGGTCAGCGAGGCCTCGGACACCAAAGAATTCAAAGCAAGAAACAAACAGCGACATTCCATTTCGTTAAGCACCTATCTGTACTACTTCAGCACAGCATAAGCCAGAATAATACAAAAAGCCTCAACCATTCAATCTCCCTGTCTTGATTTAAGCCGGCTATCGTCGACCAGGCACACTTTCATTCTCTTTTTTACCCAAACAATAATCTTACGGCCCCGGACCAACCTAGCATCCAGCCAGCTGGCTGAATAGTCGAACCGGTGCGCACACCACGAACGCCATCCGCCCAAGATTAGGGGAATCGGAATGAATAAAAGCAAAACGACACCAACACGAGACCTTTTCGAGGACCTACGGATGCAACCACTCTTCTCGCCCACTCTACCAGTCTTAGACATCGTTACCCCTCTATCTCCTCCGGACGCAGAAGAACAGACCACTGCGACCCAAGAACCACAAGCAGCCGATGAAGCGGATAATCGACAGGAACGCCGTAGCCCAAAGGAGAGCCTGGAAGAAGCGCTGAGTACGTTGGGTAGCTTTGGACTATATCACATATTAGCAATTATCCCCTCCGCTCATTCATTCATGCAAACTTACCGAGAAACCAAACCGATCAAAGCTGTCCTGCGTGATAACGACCGCCAACAACGCATTCGAGAATATCCAACTCGTCGTCAAATGTGTTCTGAAAGACTTATACGAGTCCTCGAGCGTCTTCTCCGTGTCTTCCTTGGGCGGGATATACGGCGCCAAAGCACGCTTCACCGTAGCCTCGAACTGGCTATCAATATCCGCTTGCGGGAGGTCAGGTTCTTCGATAACCATGTGTTTACCGTCGGAGGCCTTCTCCGTCTTCGCAGATGGGAGTGCATCAGCCTTGTCCGAACCCTTGGTACCCCAAGAAACATCGTGCCAATTACTGAACGCGTACACATTGAGAATGTTGATGTACGAGGACATGATGAGGAGGTATTGCGGGAACGAAGTGAACATGTGCCACGGGTCGAGGTACAGGAACGAGGCGACAAAGTACAGACCAAAGGTGGCAGCCAGGGCGATGAGAATGATTCCGACACCATCCGAGGAGAAGAAGGATTCAAGGAATTTCTGAGGGGAGTCGTCGTTGAGTCCGACGCCGTCACTGTTGGTAAAGGCCTGGACGACGAGGTACATGGACAGAATGATGATGTAGAATTGGATAAAGCCAAAGACGACAAAGGATGTCATGTACGTCCATCGTGAACCCTTGGGCCTGTTACCGAGAGCCAGGATGAATTGCAAGAGCAAGAATCCGATGTAGAGGTACTTGAGAATGGTGTTGACGATCGGAGTAGCAGTGTCTCCGAAAGGCCAGGCGTGCCGTTTGCCGTCGGTGCTGGGATTGCCGACGAGATCCATGATAACCGAAGTAGTGAGCCAGAAAGAGGCCAGAGCAAACCAGGAGAGGAAAACCGTGAAGGTGTTGTACAACATCTGGATGTGGAAGAAGAACATGCGGATGATGTTGTGACCACTCTTGTACATACGGCCGAAATGCATCAGGGAGTAGATACTGGCAGCGAAGGAACCGTTCAACCAACGACGACGCTGGCCAATGAACTCGGCAGCACCTTCGGGCACATCGGTTTCACCCTTGGAGGCCTTGACGTAGGTCAAATGCCACTTGGAGCCGGCCTTGGCGACCAATTCGAAGCAGAGAATACGATCTTCGGCCAAGAACATGTTCTTCTTGAAAATGTTCATGCCCTCGATACCCTTCTTTCCGAGAATCTTGGAGAGAGTGTGGTCACCGTGGAAGTACTGCTCCAGGGGGCGGCCCATGATGGCGCGGAAACGGTAGGCCGAGAAAGCACCGGGCAACACAGACACGTAGCCAAAGGACGATTCCAGCGGCTTGTCGAGAATGTTACTGATCTTGTACTCGAAGTTCTGAGCAGCCACGAGCGGATTGAGGAGGTTCTTCCAGCCACGACCCAACATGGCGTGAATCTCACCACAAGCACCGCCGAGATCCTTGTCGTTGTAAAAAGCCTCCCACAGGGCGAGGAGCGACTTGGGGCCGGGCTTGGTACCAGCATCGAGAAGGATGCAGACTTCGGGATTCAAAATGCGGCCAAAAGCGGTGAAGAGCCATCGATGCGAGTTGATCTTCTTGCTGTTCTTCTGCTTCAAACAGAACATCATCTGGACCGGGGGAAGCGTGCTGGCGCTGTCGTCGTGCGGGCGAATCAGCTGCTGGTTAGGCGTGACGGACAATTGGGTGGTGTATTCAAACTGCAGCCGTTAGCAAGACACATTCCTGGAGCCGATCGGGGATGCAACGCACAATGTGAGCAACCGTCTCCTTTCCGTCAATGTCACGCTTCATGACACCGTCCTGGTAAACGCCGACGGTAGCGAGCAAGTCGAGCGTGCCCTTGTCACAGGGGTCGATACCGTCGAAAACCAGGCAGACAACAATCTTCTGCCAAGCCGGGCCGCCCTTATTCCAGAACTCGGACTTCTTCAGGTTTACAATGTCGCGGATGTTCTGCATGACACCGTGCAGGGTTCGGGCTGTCAGGACCTTGTCTTCGTTGTAGTATGTGATGGCAATGAGCAGCTCGGTGTGGCGGTTGTACATGGCGGGGCGTAGATTGTAGCCATTCTTGAGGGTGAAGTCGTTGGGGTCGCACGTGGCGGCCGTGTCTGGCAGCCGTCAGCCCCCACAAAATTGCTATGCTCAGCCGTGGTTGGGGGGAACTTACATCGCATGTGTGTGAACTCCTCGCTGCCGCTCTCGAGGTCGTTGCGGTACTTTGCCTGGATGGCGTTCTGGATGGCGCTGGGGACGGGGTAGTCTGCGCTGAGCACGGAGCCTTGCACGAGCTTGACCTTGCGCGTCATGCCGCGCTTGAGGCCGCCGGAAGCCGCAACGCCGCCGCCGGGCTGCTGCCGCTGCCGCCATGCCTCGGTGGAGCTGGTCTCGCTCCTCGCATACGGCGACGCGGCGCGGTTGTGCGCACCAAAGTCGGCCGCGGGGTCGTGGTAGCCCGTCGCCGAGTACTCGGAGCCGGCGTGGTGCTGGCCGGGGTATGTGGTCGTCGTGTCGGTGGCATATGTCTCCGTCAGGCTGTACGTCGACTGCGGGCGCACCTCGGGCGCGTTGCCGTAGACAGTGTGGTGGTCGTCAAAGGGGCCTGGGTTCGCGCCCGTGGGATTCGAGTGCAGCAGCGAGCGAGCAACCTCGTCGTCCTCTGAGCCGTGAAGATGATGGGGGGGGTCATTGTAGTTCTGGGGGGCTCCAAGTTAGCGGGTGCAGTCTGCATTTGCGAGGCCGTTGCGAGGCCGTTGCGAGGCCGTTGCGTGGCCGTTGCGTGCTGGGGAGATGGCCGTGGGCAGCTTACTCCTGAGTGACCATCGCCGTATCCTCCGGGGCCGTTGTATGCCATGGCGTGCCGCGGTCCGGGTGGGCAGCTGCGGCGGCAGGGCTGGAAGGGGAAGGCGGCGGGCGGGGGAGGGTGGTTGTGGATGGAGATGCGAGCTGGTGATGAACGAGGGTGCAAAGGGAAGCGTGGGCAGGAGCAGAGGGCGGGCGGTGTTGATAAAGGCGCGGGCAAGAAAAGCGTTTGAGCAGCTGAGAGGAGGCGGACAGTGGGTGGACCGTGGAGATGCGCCTCAGCCCCCCCTTGAAGTTTAGCGGCTTTCTGGCACTTCTGGCAAGCCTCTTGCTCGAAACGGCAACGCCAACGCGGTGAAACGCGCCCGGAATTTGACTGGCTGCACGCGCACACAGCACACTGGCACTGGCTGCACACCCCGACTTCCCTGAGTTCCCTGTTTCGCAATCCATCCCCGCCGGTCCTTCATCAAACATGCGGAATGCCCAGTCCCTTTGACACGACCTTCACAGCACATACACAGTACATCTCCCCCCCCCTCGCAATGCCGCTTTTCGACCTTCGAAAACCCCGGTGGCGTGCCTTGGCCGCTGGTGCTCCGGCAACCTGTGGCGTAGCCGGTTTTCTGCCATCGACAGGCCTAATTTTAGACGGGCGGTCTTATTCAGCTCGCCTTGCCGTGGAGCTGGTGCATGCATTGAGCGCGGACATGCCGTGAGCAGCACTGGCTCCCCCAGCACTACTACTGGCTCCCCCTCCACCATTCGCTTCGTGCTTGTGCTTACTGCTCGCACTCGTGTACTCAGCCTCACCCAGCACCTCAGTCGCGCGAGATGTTCAACGAAAAGAGTGGATGCGGAGTAGTCGCTGGCCCCATCCGCGTCCATGGTTCAGCATTCGCGGCGGCAAAGCTTACCTATGTGGTAGGTACATACAGTAGGACCGCCTCTTCTGAATTTTCCCCTGTGCGGGCTGGGCATCCCACATTACCAGCGAGCGAGCGTCACAACCGCCTGCCGTCTTCACGCTTGAGAACCTACCCTATCGTTCTTCGTATGCAACCCGCAAAGACGGTTTCTAAAGGAACCGTCTACTGTGTTTCCCCCTGAAATTCAGACCATGGCGTAAGCCCGCAAATAGGCAGCGCACGTCAGCAAACCCACAATCTCCTTGTACGTGCATCGCTTCCCGCTTTCTTGGACCGGAATCCCGGGGAAGATCTACTTGCGACGTCCTGCTGGTTAGGGAAGTTCGACCATGGTACCTGTAGCTTTGCACTGTGTCTGCCTGGATGCTCGATGGTCTGCTCTACTGTGTACAGAGACAAGGAATCGCGCTGCTGCTCGTGCCCGGTGCTGAAGAGGCTTGCAGTCGGCGGGGCTGTGGAGGAATTCCTCACCGCTGCATCTCATCTGCGTCTGCCCGCCCGACAGCTGGCTACGTCCGGGTCGATATCGTACGAGACTTGCCATTCGTGTTTGCATTCCCTGAGCCCGTTCTGCGTCGACCACCAATTATTGTTGGATCGTGGCCGGGAAACTATGGCCAGCGTGTTCACGCAAGGCACCGCTGAGACCTTGCTCTCCTTCATTCACCGGTTAAGCAAGTGTTGAAGTGATGGTCTTGCTGTGCGCACAATCTAGCTGTGGACATGAACCGAAATTACCTTCTGGCACATAGCACCCTTCTGCTTCCTTTCGGGATCCAGTTGCGGAGTAATAGATCCTGTGGTCGCAATTGAAACAGGCCGTCTCAGGGTCAAGCCACAGACTGTGGCTGCACTAGCCCACCAGATTTCATTCTCCACGAGCGACAACATTCCATGCCCTATGCATTGTACTCACCCCCAGTTGGGTACCTAATACTTTAGTACCTAGGCTTGTATGGCGGAAATGTACAGGGCAACGGCGAAAGACGCAAGTAATGATTGAATGCTCCCAGTAGTTATGCTCAATATCGCATCAGATATTCAACAGGAGATACACTCCGACTCACCCCGAATGTCTTCCACTGGCCTTTCATTCGTGATATCGCGACCTTCCTCGGTGGCAAAAAGGCGTTCCGGCATTCGTTTACTAGCCAATCAAGTTTTGTTGGTCTCGCTGTGCATGTCTTGGCTGCTGCTTCCTACATATCTGAGAGCCCACCCAAAATGGCGCCACCAAAATCAATTCTGCTTCGACATACCTTCCTCAACACAACACCAGCCGCTTCGTCGTATTCCTTCACCACACTTCATCCTATTCACGCATCTTCAGATCAATTTTCGAAATTCAATTCCTCGGATCTCGCCCACCCGAGACCCGAAAGCCCACAGCCACCGCCTCTAGCGCGCCCGAGAGCACCGCCTTATCCATTCCGGCAACTGCATCCTTTAATATCAATGGCACCAGCCACACCTTCCAGAAGCTTACCTAAATCCAACTTCCACCAGTCCATCGCTTCTGCACCGGCTACCAGGGAACCAGCTTCAGCCGTACCGCTTTTAGATGAACCCGCCCTGCAACCCCAGAAAGATCTTGCCAGCCATTCACGTGGGCACGTATTCAACCACTCGGATCATGTAATACCGCCAAGAAGCTACCATGGGGTCGAGAATCTGGTCATTGTTTGCTGCCATGCCATCTACCATCCTGATGCTTCATCTCCCAGTTTTCCTTTGTATAGCCCGCTGGACGAGCGCAACTGGCACCTCGCACCCTTCCAGAAATCCGATCCAGAATCTCGAAAGCCTTCAGAGCATGAGACATATCTTGCCCATATAAATGCCGGGCTCGACACACTAGACACCGGCTCCTGGGCTGGAAAGAGTCTTCTCATTCTAAGTGGCGGAGTTACGAAGCGGAGCCTCACTCCTCTCAGCGAAGCCCGCTCTTACTACAATGCCGCGCTTGCCCAGGCAATGTCGCACGGTCACCGACATGGCGGGCGGCCTCGGAGGCTATTCGACAAGGGACAGATCCTGCTCGAAGAATGCGCAACAGACTCTTACCAAAATCTGCTTTTCAGCATCTTGCTCTTCCGACGAACTACTGGCATCTACCCTAAGGAGATTCGTGTCATTACTCATGCCTTTAAAGCCAAGAGATTCCTAGAGATTCATGCACCCGACATTCAATGGCCCGCCGATCGAATTAGGGTGCAAGGAATCGACCCCATCATGTCTATAGCGGAGTATGAAAGTACAAACGCAGGCGAGAAGAGATTTGGACAGGCTCCATGGCTCGAAGATCCACACGGGATTGGGGAGCTCTTGGGCCAGAAGAGGAAGCAGCGTGGACATGAGGAAGAGCCCGCACAAGAGCTGGGAGCTGGCCTAGAGGCCAGCGTGTCATTGCTACTGATTGGGAATTCTGTTGCGAAACTGCCATGGTCCATAACAGCATCACTCTAACTTCATCCGCGATTCACATGCAGTGGCCAACCGAATCCAATCCACCAACTGTCACCACGCTTCCACGGAATCATTGAATGTCTTTGATTGCTTACCTTTAAGAATTATCAACGGACCCGGAGTCAACAAACCATATTTCACCTCGAGTTGTCAATTATTACGCTGTCGTTAGAGTGTCTTCACAGCACGTGTAACGCATCAACCATCCTGCAAACACAGCCTTCCTTTTCAAGGGGATAATTCGAGCAAAACTTTCTGGTTCTAAACGGAGTCAATCGTCAGGACAGCAGCGAAGGGACACTGCTATCCCTTCCCGTAGTTTAAATCTTAGTGGTCATCCCACCCCCTTTGATTGATTTGGTTATAAAAGTACACGAACCGCTCTCTACGAATCTCCCTAAACTTCCATTCTCCAAATCAATTCTCCAAATCAATTCTCCAAAATCCTTTTTTCTCTAGTGCTTTACCCTCCAATATCATCACACAATGAGTCAATCGAACAACCTCGATCAGGATGCGCTGGCCACTCCTCAGGTTCTCCGCTCCGCAGAATGCGAAGCGTCTGGGTATTTCCTACCCAGCATTGTTCGGCGCTTTCGTGGAATATGTAACTCATATCGATACGTTCGTGGACGATACGGATCCACTCTACTGCTCTCTACATTCTCTCCTTGCCCACGGAATGAACCTACTCCTTGGAGACACCAATCTCGACCTTGCCCAAGCCATTAAGAAAGCCTGGATATTTCATCTTGTGGCGGCGAAGGCGATGTTATACTCGGTCGAACAATGGGATCAGTTGGCGGCCGCAGACAAATCTCTACTCATACGCGCGGTCTTGATCGATGAATAAATGGTTGGGAAACGGTGTGAGCGCCAACATAACCCCGAATATGTCCAGATCCCGAAAGTTGCCGCGACAGACACCGAGCGAATGGCAAGCCATCTCATTTCACTTTGTAATGACGTAGAACAGTCGAAATGCTTTGTCAACCGCGGCTATCTCGAGATGGACGACCTCTACAAAGAAGCAGGGCCGGACTTCCGGGTACACGAGGACTGTCCGGATTGTAAGGAACCATCCTACCAGCAAAATATGGTAAAGAATTTGACATTACGGATGAGTGCTGGCCTATCGTCTTCCGCTGTGGCCATACCATGCACTACAGGTGTCTGAAATTCTATTGCGATGGGCCAACCATGTTCATGCCCATTTCAGTGTTGGTAAATTGGCGTTGTTGGATTTGTCAGATGCGTTTATTCGACGATTCCACGCATAACCCCGAACTTGTCACCCCTTCGGCCGGGTGGTCTTGGAAGTAGACCCTGTTCTACTGCGAGTACTTCTGGGGCGGGCGTCATTTTCGGGACCCCGCCTCCGCCGGCAAGTTCTCGGAGGGTTTGGGCAAGTTCGTCGATACCCTGCCCCCGAGACCCATGTTCGAGGCCTCGTATATTGATCCTGCAGAAACAAACAAGTTCGTCTTCGGGCCGACGGATGATGTTTTCGCTTCGCTGGGAACGCTAAAGGATTTCGACGACGATGCGGTTGAATCCAAGATTCTGGATCTCAATATCATCGGCATCTACTTCATCCCAGAAAACTGCCTGCCTTTATCGCCAAGGACCAGATCGCGTTCCGCGCGATCGAGACACTAGAGAAGCAGGTTCAAACGAGAACTTGCTTACTAGAGTTCAAGTTGAGTGTCTTTTATCGGATCCTGGGAGTGCAAAGGTGGTATGGACAATGGTATACCGGGGAGCGCGGCGAGCAAGCGGTGTTGGAGAATGTGACGAGGCCCTGTAATGACCATTATGAAGAGTGCCGTCTGGGCCGTTGTCGTGTTGATGACTGGGGGGACCATGTCGAGTCAAAACCGGGACGGTAGACGGCCTTACTGCGCTTGTTGCTAGTGTTGAGGAGATGGTTGATTCAAGGGAGAAGTATATGAAGCGAATGGAGTATTATGATGCGTATTGTAAGGTGGAGGCCGAGAAATTGCAGGAGCAGAAGGACAAATGGCGCGCTGAGCAGGAGTCTAAGGGTGAGGATGAGGAGGATGAGGACAAGGAGGGTGAGGAGGATTAGGACAAGAAGGGAGATGTTGAAGAGCCAGCGGAAAGTGGTTTGGAGTCAGTTAAGACTGCTGTCGAGTTGACAGAGAGTGCTTAGAGTCGGTGGAGAAACTTGGGTCAATGTAGACTGGGAGGATTTGGATTAGTAGACCGTGGTATATATATGGGTAGTCTAGATGCTTTGATAGTAACCTCACACACCGCAAATCTTGATTTGGGGACTGGATTCATTCGATGAAGATGAAATACGGAAATGTGAAGAAGCAATGCTAGAATCTAACATGATGCGTTCTTATTCTAGATAGGGCTAAGGGGAGTCCCAATTAGGACGTGTAAAGGACAGCCATTCTCTTTGTGGAATCATACTCTAACAATTGGCCAGCTAATGACTATGCCAATGAAGTAATCCAGCAACTCCAGGACATAAATGATGAGGGGACGGGGGCGGATTTAAGCTAATAGTCATGAGTCTGCGAAGAGCAAGCGTCGCGAGGGTATTTCACGAGGTGGATTAAAGTGACATTGGTCGAGATTCATTTTCTTCAATGGAAATTCTAGTTGTGTTGTCTGAGAGTCAGTTACGATTAGTGCATGTCTTTCCTAAATGAAGACTAGACATTGATATGCTAAATAGTGCAATACGTTGCTTTGGGTAGAACAAATTAAAGCAGTGACAAATATAATGGCAGCTATAACGGAAAGAAAACTCTAGGTGTGTTCTATGCTTATCGTCACAGAACACTAACCATGGTTCTGGTAACAGCAGAGGACTTCCACAAGATGTACATCACAAGGGGCATCTTTCTCGATCTTGAACATTGACTGTCGCTTTCCACGGCTCTCAACAAGAAGAGTCCATTGGGCGTAGAATGGTGTCATTGTTTAGTGGTTCGCCCTGTTGGAGAGAAGTCTGCGTCTGGCGAGGGTGATAGTATCCTCTGCTTCCTCGATCGGTCTTGGACTGGCTGGCTTAAACCCACCACTTCGCGCACTATGGGCTGTTCTTTTCCTCTCGGCGTTTCTTCTTGTCGTCGTCATTTCCCTCCGTTCCTTCCCTTCAATGTCGTTGCCTCCGTCCTTCTCCTTATGACCCCCCGCAGGGTGACCCGCTCCGGGGGAAGTTGACGTCATTCTCTTTTCTCTCTCTCGACAGCTTCATTCTGACAGCTTCCGGAATACTTTCTTCTCTTTTTTCTATTAGGTGTTTCCTTCTTCGTTCTTATTGTTGTGCTCCAGAGAAACGAGCCGACTCTGGAGAAGTTTCGCCTTGATATCGGCTATGATGTCCTCGAAGGCCCGATAATCGCAACCTGATGGTGTTTCAGGAACCATAGATACATACAGAGTGTATAGACACGACCGGTTTTGCCGATCGTCCCACGTGTCTTTCCCCTTCCTGATTATCACTTCTGCAACGGCACGAAACACCTGGAGCCTCGTCATCCCATAGTCGACCGTAATGCGGTCCTCTGGGTGAACGATGCCCAGTAAGCCGAAGATCTTGTCGCGTGGCTCAAAGCAATGGTTAGAGCAGAAATTCACTATTGCCCCCCTCAGCGATAGGTTCCCGACTACGGGACGGTCCCGGCGGTACGACACGAGAGCGGCGAAAGACAGACCAAGGTAGTCCCCAGATGGGTGGCTATCCCCATCCGAAGAAATCACATCTTCATAAAATTCGTCGAGACGCTTCCAGGGCAGCAGATGCGGACCCGACATGACTGTGAGGTGCCGTGCGAGTAGGACCTCTTGAACTATCCAGAGCCGCTCCCAATACACATTGCCTGGCAATCCGAACCAGTCACCATTCCATTCCTGCCAGGCCCGCTCGGGGTCACTTTTCAGCAGCCGAAAGAATGAAACGAGAGACTCGTCTTCGGGAACTCCGAGCCAAATGATGACTTCTACGGCCGTTTTGTAAATTTCGCTCATCTGGCGGACTTGGTGATTACGTTCCGCGATATTGGATTGGTCAATACATATCCCGTCAATCCAAAGGTAGACATTAGACCCCTGGTACGCGAAGTCGGAAGTATCGCACTCGAATGCATTTTCCGGCGGCACTTTGTGCGGATACACATAGTTCCACAGAGACCGCCAAAGACTATCCCGCGAAGTATCGCACGCGAATGGGGGTTTTGGCTGCACACTGTGCAGATAAACATAGTTCCACAGAAACCGCCAAAGATTTATCCCGGATCCGGACCTCATGGCCATCGATAACGATCGTACGACCCGGCGGATCAGTCCCCCACATATACGATAACGCTCGGAAAGGGGGACATTCGGGGAACTCGAACACTTCCAGCGTCCCGTAGAGCGAGTAGTTTGTCGTTCTCTCAGCCTCGTCGCTAATTACCTCTTTTCGGAGCTCGATGCGAAACAGGCGAATCTGGGGTTTTGTCTTGTCGAGAGGCTTGTGTTGGAATGTCGAGCTTTCCATCTCTTGGTTCTGCGGTAACGAATGAGGAGGTATGGAGGTATGGAGAGGGGAGGGTGCTGGGTTCCTTCTGCCTGTCTTGCGATGGGGCTGTGTCTTGATGTAATTATGTTGGCGGGAGGGCTGAAGAGGCTAGGATGAAAAGGGATGGTGGGAGCCTGGATAGACCAATCAGGGGAGAGATATGTGCAGGGGTATCAAGTGAGATGAATGGTAGCATCACGACTTACACCAGCGGTTGGACATCGTTTTTGTGGAGCGAATCAAAGGCATTGGAGATGGAAATTTGGCCAAGGCTGTTGTATATTCGTCCCTGCTGTCAGCCGTGCAAGTTGGTTTCTACATGTGTATTCCAACTCGAGGAGTGTACCTGTTCTGACCTCAACTACATTCTACGCCAACTGGATAGACCGAATGAGATAAATTGCATGTTTCGAACCACGAAACATCTCAAGATAACACTATGGCGATAATCCGTGACGTTGAGCAGCCCCATGCGGATTATCACCACCAGCATCATCATTATATCTTTCAAACCAAAGTATATCATCTCCTTCTTCTTCCGAATCACCACTGGAAACCTTGACGATATTTGGCAGCAAGTTTTTCCTCACAAAATTCCCCTAGAACTCGTTATATTTTGTCTAGGACCGTGTACAGTCAAAGGCACACTCCCGTAATTGCTACTTTGTGCGATTTTGTCCCAACCAAACTCGCTTCCCATCGCTCCTTCAATAAGGTAGTTTTAGAGTTGATTTAGGAGAGAGGTAGAGGTTGTGAAGTGAAGAAGAAAGGTTCTGGAAAGAGGAAGTGTGTACTTATGTACGGCACCGTGGAGTCTGACCCAGAAAATGTTGCCGGAATAAGGCTCTTCTGTGAAATCCTGTGTCTACTACCGTGGTCCGGATATGTTTCTGTGATGGTGATGGTAATGTTGAAGCTGTGGATGCGCTATTGGGTAGCTGGGCCCAGGGAATATATAGTTCCGGCTTTCTCATCCCAAACTGTTTTCTCTTCTTCACAGTTGTCTGGAGTGAGAGCCTGCCCTAAAACGGCAAGTCGTGGATATCATGAGCTGAGAGGTAGAGCTATAGTGACGGCTTTAAAGCATTGGACTGCATACATGTCATTGTCGGCAATATATTTCCACACACATACTGTCTCATTTGCTTCATTTCTTCAAAAATTACTGAAGTAAGAACGTTTCAAAATGAACGTCAACGAACTTATGTGTAGAGAGGAAAATCGGTGGAATCCACACAGATATCAGGAGGCCAATTGCGCGCCAGATTACACTTCTCCGTTTCGGTGATGATAATCACCGAAGCTCAGCGCATAACCATCGATCTCACAACATGGCAAAACAACGCACTCACGGCGTAGAAATGGGGCTAAGGTACCTGCCATTTATTCTCGAAGGGTGAGGCGGTAGTCCTTCAGAATTTGTTGGTAAGAGCGGACGGAAAGTCCCATGTTTATATATGCGGTCTGAGGCATTTGTGTCTCCATGTGGTCAAGTGATTTGCGACTTACCTTCGTTCCAAGTAGCCAATTCGCCACATGCACGCTAGCTCAGTTAGAAGCCACCGATTGCCTGAGTTCGAGTATCGAGTTCTATATAAACCCCCTAAGGACTTTCTCGGACTTGTTACAGACAACACAGTTTTCACGAACCTCAGGGCCTCTAAAAATATGAAAATTATCGATAAAAGAGAAATCAGGTGCTTCAAAATCTAATATAAAATCCGGAAGGAACATTCTCATATCCATTTCCGTTTCAGCCCTCTACAGTACCAGAAATCCCCTTTGTGCACTCTAAAGCCCGTTCGCTTTTGTCCACCCCAGAGTTGCGATCAACATTGTTGATGTTAATCATCAGCACTAAGACGCCGGGTCGAATTAGTAATTCCCTCCAGCCTTCTAGCTCGCAAGGGAACCTTACAACCGAAAACATGAGGAAAGAGATTACTTCTATCGCACCTACAAAGCTGGCCATGTGGCGGGTGAATAGGTACTTGATAGCAGAAAATTCAGAATTTCTTTGCAACTACAAACATAATTTCAATCTTGGTAAATATAACACAATAAAGTGAAAGCTCCAACTTGGATTCTGAGTCGAGATGGATGCAGAATCTAAATGTGAACAATGCGCGCAGTCAATGAACCAAGACTGTGCAAAATTCCAGCCATCAAGACACAAGACGAGAGGAAACAAGGCCAAACCAACATCCACAACGCGGTGAACAATCTCAAATGCCAAGATAGAGTGTACACACACCTCGATTCCAGTATAATGTCAACAACTAATGTCCCGGTACATAAAAACCCCTCGCTCCAGGATAAAGATTCAAAATACCAACGCAAGTTGGAAACCGGCAATCTATTTCAACTGCAACACCATCTCAGAATACCCTAAAACAATTACACCCTGTCTCTACCAACCATGGACGCTACACAAGACTCCGCACCGCCACCGCCACCCCATGCCTAACTCGACAAACCCTCCTTCCCAACTCCAACCATCTCATCCTCCGAATCAGCAGCAGCCAAACGCGATCCCGCCCTCCGCAGCATCCGCCTGCTGCAAATCCAATTCGCAATCAGCCTCCTAAAACACAATACCACCTACCCTGGCGGCATCATGGCCCCAGTCCGAATCCTGCACCGCACCTTTCCCTCAGATTCCCAAATCGAATCTGCAGCCGCGCAATCTGCGTCCCCCGGCGTGCTCCCCCCGCTCGTCTAGCACTTTCTCTCTCGCTAGTTCTTCCAGCTCACATTCCTGTTCCCCGAAGACTGCACGTAGAGCTTTTGTCACGAGATTGCGGAATTCCACTTGAAGGAGCATCGGGATTTAATAGACGAGGTGCTTAATTATAAGGTCTGGTCGACAGAGATGATAGAGTGGGATGAGCGGTTTGGGGAGGAGGATGGCGACGCGTATTGGTGGCGACGGTATGGATGTCCTACTGAGAAGGAGCGACCGGAGCCGCTGTTTCCGAGGGATCTGTTGGTGGAGTGGTGGAAACCGGACGGCGAGTACGACCAATGGGAGGCCAGGGCGTGGGAGGAACATATGAATAGGAGGAGGGAGAGGATCTGGCAGCGTGCAGCGAGGGCTTGGAGGTTGGGGGCTTGTGGGATGGATCGAGGGCAGGAAGATCACGAGCGGCGGGTCATCGATGCAGGTGCTGAAGATTCCGATCATGATCGCGTCGATGCCGGTGCTGATGCTGGTAATGGTGTCGACAACGAGAATGCAGGAGATAGCGGGTCTGACGACGATCAAGACTTGGCCTCGGACTCCGAATTGATATTTTCGGACGTCAGCTCCAAGTACCTCCCCGGTCTTGAGCGTGCCGAGATCGCATGGGAGGCAAAGGGGCACAGTCCTCGAGACCGTCGAAACCGTCGAAACATCATATGGTGGCGGAACATCACCCACATTCTTATCAACCCCAATCTTGACATCTCCCAGAATCTCAAGGATGCCTGGATCTAGTACATGGAGAAGTCAGACTACTTCCTCACATGGCAGCGCTCCAATCGCCAGGGTCGAGACCTGTGGAAACTCTGTTCCGACGAAGCCAAAACAACCTTGCTTCGACTTCTTTAGTGTCAACGAAGAGGCGGGGCGGTGGTACATGGATGCCCATGACGAATCGCCCGAAGAAATCGCATTGGAATTCGACGGCCTGAATAGTGGCCTAGCGCATTACAAGTCAGCTTTTTCGTCCAAGCCCAACGAGGGGCTGGAAAACATGCGTTTGCGGGTGCATGCACTGCCAGGCGCAGAATTGGACCAGTGTACCATATGATATGAAGCACTCGTGTCCGAAGACGATTGTAACGGAGGCGCTGACCATGTACTGGTACAAACAGCCTGCCAGCCGGTGCCACATATCTTCGGTACCATAAGGGTTGCCTGGTAGGTCGTTGAAGGAGACGGGCATTTGTCCCATATGCCGAAGAGGGCTTAACTGCCCGAAGAGTATTGAGAGGACGTATGAGGACTTTGGGGTTGACTTTGGAGACCTCGACACAGTTACTCTTGCCTCTGATGATGTCCGCGACGCCAAGAATCTCTGCGAGGCTCTTCCATTACGTCCTAGCTTTACACCTGTGGGATCAGAGATGGGAGCGTTCCTGAAGGAGGTATTCGTTCCTACCGCAGGCGTCTACGATAACGCACCCCTTGTTGACTCCACCGCTGATCTAAAACCGTATGAGGGAGAAATCACCAAGTTGTGTCTCTTGGGGTGCTACGTTGTGGTGGATCGGGCGCAAGCTTACCAAGACGGTGACGTAAAGCTTTACTGCAAGACGGCGAAGCTTCAGGAGAGTATATGGCTTCGCCTGCATCTTCTGGACTTTAAGCGCGAGGTGGATGAAATGTAGTGGCACTTCGAGCACGATGACGAGGAGGGGGCAAGAGTGACATCGACGGCGTGTGGGGAGGCACCCGGATTTCCGGCCCTAGAACAGGTGGCCCGTAATTCCCCCTTACAATGGCATGTATAGTGTTGAAGGTCATTCAGGATTGACTTGAAGTTCGTGCCCCGTGAACTTGTGTGTGACAGTGATAGTTAATCAAGGAGTCCAGCACAGCCAATGAGATCCTGGTAGTGACTCAAGACGCCGTCCTGCTGTATTCGTCAGTCTTACTTGAATTAGGTACCGATATAAATGGAGTCGTGAATCATAGCACTTTCGTTCTGCAAATATCTTAGTGCGAAATCCTTTTCTACGATCAAAAATCTGACATGGACTCGCGCCGTGCCACGAATCTCAAGGACGAATCATCCAACTGATTTGTTAGACTCGAGGGCCAAATCTACGTGGCAGTGCGTGTTTTATGGTCCCGCCACCGGTATGAGATAGTACGCAGAGAAGCACAGACAAGGCTCCACAAAGCTCGAGAAGAATTACTCGTACACGCCGTTCACGATACAGGAAACGTTTTTGGAGAGGAAAATGGACCTCGCAGGAATAAGGTGCGCCGACGACTTGATAAAGACAATGCAGAAGCGGTATTTTGGTGAGATGAAAAGTTATATGAGAAAGAAAGGGTTTCACTGGCCTAAAATCCTCTTTTCCCAGAAGCTCCAAGGCATATTTGAGAACGGGGATTTGAGTATTGAGCAGCCCCTAATTACTGGCTGGCATGTTTTCATCTAAACAGGTGGGGTTATGACCACCTATTCGAAAAAGAAGAAATTGGCTGTCGAGTGGGCGGATAGGTGGGCTACTCTGACAGAAGGCGAGAAGCCGTTCTTCCTGGATGGGTTCTTGATTAACCAGGCTATAATCGGTTCTTGGTCAAGATAGATAAGGGGGTTGAGGCTAGATTCTCCATCAGTCGCCGCATTTGCGAGATTCGAGGCAAGGAGGCTTGAAGAGGAGTTTGAAGGCCTAGGAGTGAACGGTAAGCTTGAACGTGCTTCATCCGCAAATTCGGAATCCCGCTCCACTGAAGGACTCGGAATGCACCATCTGCTTTCAAGACCTTGTGGCGGAAGAGATATGCACGTCGTCTCAACACCGACCGATCGCACTAACATGCGATCAGGTATTCGGCTATTCGTGCTTCCAAGAGTGGTTCCGCGAGAAAGACATATGCCCAATGTGCCTAAAGGACTTTTCTTCTGCCGAAAAGTGCGAGCATAGTCCTGAGGAGTTCATTGCGAGTCATGACCGAGTTATAAGGTGGAACTTGCGCAGGGCTTGGCAAGCGGGCATATATGAGCCGCATTCACATTTAGACATGCTTGTGTTGATCCTCGGGCTAACCGATGAAGTGAGAAGAGAAGTACCTTCAGGAGAGCCGAAAAGTGCAGTGCAGGCCGACGTTCATGAGTCGAGAAGGGAGCTAATTGTTCTTGCTGGAGACCGGCTGGGCGCGGTGTTGGAAGGAGATGTAGACAAGTTTCGCAAAATCGCTAGATTCTAAGTGGAGGAATACGCTCGAACACTCGAAGGGAAATATTCTAACCCTGGGTAGACATTCACCGTAATGAGAACTCAGATAGTGAGGGTTCAGACAGCGGACACCCAGGCAGCGATGTGAGCGTCGAGGAGGTGGAAGAGGTTGCGGAGGAATGAGTGTGCATATTAGAAATTCGAATTTTGTTTGCTAGAGCAAAGATGGCTCTTGTGAGCCGCTCAACTCTTGGCGTTCCTGCTGCGGCTATGATAGAAGATATCAGCGCCTGGACGTAATGTGATTGGTTGGGAGTGCGGGCCGCCAATCGAGCGTCGCCCTCCTCAGCCTTGTGCCCCACCGAGGATCTATTCCAGCAACGGTTAATGCCAAAAGCCACATCGTGAACATTGCGAGGACCATACCGTGTTTCCCCTCACCGTCCGCCAAAATCGAGCTCAAGGTCCTTAGTGCGCGTGACGGAATCGCGTGTTGGATTGGGGTCGAGGCATAGAGGTCTCATTCGACAGATGCAAGCGCCACACACGTTTGACAGTTCAACGATGTGCGGTTCGGTCAATCAAATGTCAAGGAGAATGGGGAACTCGGAAAGGGCCATCGAAGACACAGAGGAAAGGACAAGGCTTGGGTTGACGCAGCTGCCGAGTAGTACGACTTACATCATGTGGTGGCTCCCTCAACATTTTGCCCTAGTTGGCACAGTTGCCCCCAACAAGTAGCTGCTCAATGAAGCCCGTCTGGTCGACTTCGCAGCCAGAAATAATGGCTTCACTGCGATTCGGAACAAAGTTAGCTCGTCACGTCAATGCTCCTCCATCCTCACGAATCGTACCATCCGCCGCACTTCGTTCCCAGTTCCGGGTTATCCGTGGTTTTGCAGCCCAAAAGCCCAAGTCGCCGTACGCCCAGGGAGAGAATGTAGGCGAGAAGAAATTCAGTCACTTTGATCTTAGTGGGAAAGTGTTTGTGGTGACAGGTGCTGTTGCACTGCCTGGCCAAATGATAAGTCCACTGAACTGACCCTGGCTAGGCGGGGGGCGAGGCCTGGGACTTTGCATGGCTGAGGGGCTTGTTGAGGCCGGTGGGAAAGGTGAGTGCATGTCGCAGAGCACCTAAGGCTTTTAGAGAGGGTACCGCCATTCACACACTACAGTCCATTGTCTGGACATCCTTCCAGAACCTGTCGAGAGTTTCTCTTGTGCCAGAGAACGAATCAACCCCGAGCACGGCGGCGCCCTGGAGTACCACCAGGCAGATGTTTCCAACAGCGAGGACGTGGACCGGGTGATAGAAAGCATTGCGTCGGAGAACAAGCGACTGGATGGCTTGATAGCTGGTACGTCCATGGATCCCCCTTCGACGGGCTGCCGTTGCCCGGGTGGTTAAGTCTAAATGGGGATCGGTTCATTGGAAGTGGAATTCGCTGATCCACATTGACAGCCGCCGCCATACAGCAATGCACTCCGGCCCTGGAGTATTCCTCGACCGACGTTGCGCGCATGCTTTCGGTCAACTACACGGGAGTCCTTCTCTCCGCTCGGTCGTGTGCCCGCCAAATGTACAAGTACAAGATCCAGGGGTCGATGTGTTTCATCGCTTCGATGAGCGGGACCATTGCGAACAGGGGATTCATTTCGCCGGTGTACAATTCATCCAAGGCGGCCGTGGTTCAGTTGACCAAGAATCTGGCTATGGAGTGGGGGCGGCTGAAAGAAGATGGATCAGGGGGCATCAGGGTCAACAGCCTGAGTCCGGGCCATATCCTGACGCCAATGGTGGAAGAAAACTTCAGGAAGGGTGAAGCTGACTGGAAAGTGTGGGAGGAGAATAGTATGCTGGGGAGGATCAGTACGCCGGAGGAGTACAAGGCGGCAGGGCTGTTCTTGCTCAGTCGGGCCAGCAGCTATATGGTAAGGATCGAAGTCCTGGTGGGTCCAAAGAAGCAGGTGCTAACGTCGGGCAGACGGGGTCGAACTTGATCATGGATGGTGGTACGACCGCTTGGTAGAGGGACCATAACGTCTTTTCGAATGGTGTATGGCTAAACGCAAGGCTTTACGACACGTAGCTTACGTCCATGGGTTAGTGTAGGTAGTCTGGGACGAACCCAATCCTCTAGAGCATGAATGTCGAGAGGCAGAGATAGGAGCTTAATGCTCAAAGTGCAGATGTGCAAGAGACGATAGATTGTATCCGGCAGATGGGTGGTGATAGGGTGGGGGCTCGGGAGGTGGTTTCTGTGCCAAGCCGGGAAACCCGCTAGGCCCAGGACGGCTAGCGCCGTCCTCCGGGCCATCTGTCCTCCGTGGTCCCTTTCCCGGCAACACGACCAGAAGCTCGAGATTTGGGCCCGTCGCAACAACAGAGGACAGAGGAAGAGCCGACCACCATGGACCGATTGAGCCGCCTGTTGGCGTTTTTCCTCGCGCTGGTGGCCCTGCCACTGGCCTCGGCGCTGAAATTCGACATCAACGCCGTCCCCCAACACGACGGCGACAAGTACGAGCGATGCATCCGAAACTTTGTGGCCAAGGAGCAGCTGGTGGTTGTGACGGCCATTGTCGACGGCTACAGGGGCGACGGCCAGACGCTGAACATGCACGTACGTTGCAGCCATCATGGTTGGGAATCGAACAACGAAGCCGCATGGGCTGACGGGCGATGCACAGATTCGCGATGCGATGGGCAACGACTACGGAAGACCCAAGGACGTCTACGGCGAGAACCGATACGCCTTCACCTCGCACGCCGACTCGGCATTTGATGTTTGCTTCCAGAACATTCTGACTGCCAGCAAGTCCCTCCCGCTGCTGGCCTCCGCGGCTTACCCCGTGCAGCCGTCTAACACGTGCATCTCCCAGGCCACACGACCATGAACCCCAGCAGACACATCGAACTCGACATCGACATCGGCGCCGACGCCAAGGATTGGTCTGCCGTCCAGGCCAGCGAGAAGCTGAAGCCCGTCGAGGCTGAGCTGCGCCGCCTCGAGGAAGTCGTGGGCGAGATTGTCGGCGAGATGGACTACCTCCGCGGCCGCGAGCAGAAGCTCCGGGATACCAACGAGAGCACAAACGAGCGCGTCAAGTGGTTCGCATTCGGCACAATGGGCATGCTGGTCGGGCTCGGCGCCTGGCAGGTCGTCTACCTCCGGGCATATTTCAGGTCGAAGCATCTGATCTAGATGGATCCTAGCCGCATTGGCTTGGAAATTGGAGGAGCGAATTCACTTAGAACACGGGGGCCGTGTGCGACGAAGCACGAAAGCGAAAATGAGAGTTGTTGATTGAGCGTAGGGAAGAACGTGTACGAACATCAGGAAGCATAGCGTTTGAATGGTAAACGGACCGGAAACGGTGTCTCTTGAACGCACATTGGTGTGGAGCTTGGCTTGGCGTTGGTAGGATCTTATCCATTGACATCACATATCAAAAGCCTTTTCCACGCGTGGTCCCGGTATATCAGCAAGATGTGTGCATATCCTGCCATATGTCTCACTTCGCATGCCTGCAAGCAATACGAGTAAAGGGACATTCAGGTTGCATGTGCTCGTCGGACTGGCGCCTTCCTCTAGGGCTGTCCTCGCTCGTCCCTCTAGGGCCGTCCTCGCTCCTTCCTCCCACACATGGCCAGGCCAACTTCGGCCTAGGCACCTTGGTAGGTATGCTGGGCGGTGACCTGTCCGCCGTGTTTCCTTCACCCCCCAAGGTCTAGTCTTCTCGCACAGACAACCGTTGCCCGACCTCTATTGTTTTTGGATTCTTGGCCTACTTTAATACGCCGCTTCAATTCTCCACACACGCTCTTTACAGCTCGTTACTGTGGCCGACCGTGACTCAGGTGGGGAGATCGTCTTCCTACGTCAAACGGGCAGCCCGGATTATTACATTGTCTCGATAACCTCCACTCCAAGATTGTTTACCTCTGAGGACCACACTCGAACTTCTCAAGGTGGTCCACTCCTCAGCCAGTCTCTCCACGCCCTCCCTCTTCCCTCCTCGGAAAGACCTAGGCCTAGGCACCGTCGTCCGACCGTAAATCAGAGAACTTCGAGCTCTAGAAGCGATCCGCCTCCCTTTGAAGCAGACTCGTCACCACCAAAGTACAAGAAGAAAGACCCCTACCGTCATTCGTGGAATCGGGGCCTTGCCAGATTCGGGAAACAGGTCCACGCCTGCGTGGAGGCTGTTCTCCGGGGCGTGTGGAAAATTGTGAAGTCGTTTGCCAGTTGTCTTCTGAAAGCTTCCTGCGTGTGTTGTGGCTGTGTATCATTATCGGATGCCACACGCGGGCCTTACAGGGTCATTTAGGGCTTGAGCTGGATCAGCAGCTACTCCACCGAAGGCACGAAAGCTTGTCCTCCAAATCCTCGGCTGCCGTGGCTTAACTATCCAGTCTACTGAATCCATCCAAAGTCGACCGAGGAATTCCTTCTGCAAACGCATGCACGGTGTCCGAGACAGCATAGCAGATCAGACCTTCACTCGACCGGCTCTTCGTTTCCAAAAAGAAACGATGGGAAGCCGGACTGACTCTGCATTGCGCGAAATTTGGGACGCCTATCTCTTCCAACGCCCTCTACCTACTCTGTCCCCGGCGCGGCCGGCGAGCCGGACCCACCCCGCGCCCGCTCCAAACGACATCGCCACTTCGAATGCAGAGGCATTATCTCCACCTAAGAAACCTACTCCTCCTCGCTCGACACGCTTTGGGAGAGCCGTTCAGATAGGGGAAAGAACCCGCAAGAGAATGGGGGCCGCCATTCATAGTTTCCTGACCTGGCTCGTGTGGAAGTGCCAGGGTCTGAAAGACCAAGTTGAGGGATGGTTTCTGGCAGTCAAGAATTCGACGAGCAAGAACAAGGACGACGATAAAGAGGAGGTTTCGTCGACTTTCGCAGAAAGTGTTCGGTCGAATTAGGACTTCGTATTGGATCTCTTCGATCGGCTTTTCAGAGACTACATATACGAGCCCCTTCGCACCATGTGCTGCGAGGCTTTGTGGGCGCCAGTCCGTGATCTGGTCTTGGTGCCGTTCTGGGAGCTCTTCTGGAAGGTCGTGATTCTCGTCCTTATTGGACGCTCGTGCTCGCCGGTCTACCAGAATCCCGTCATGCCGACGGTCCGAGTTTTGTCATTCTCGACAAATGCGGCAATGCTTTCGCACGCTGGGGTTCAGCCACTTTCTAGTCGAGAGGTCCTAATTCGGCCGGTCCGACACACATCACCACAAAGCCCCGATGTACCTGCCGGAGCTAAAATGGCTGTGCCGGATTTGGATCGAGCAAGAACAGTATGAGCTGTTCCAGAGCGAACTCGTAGGCTGTTCGAATGTCGAAGTCCGCGATAAGAAGTCCATAAATTCTCGTGCGGAAGAGAATGCTCCAATGAACCGAGTCTCTTGCGTGTAACCCCCTGAAGTGGTCACTTTGATTCGACCGAACAAGTCAGCGTCCATCAAGTTTCCTTGGGCCTGCCACAAAGTACAACATCTTCTCCTAGCGGTAGCCAATGCACACCTTTCAATCTTCCCACTGGTACTCGCACTTCTCCCTCGACTCGGGGATCCGGGCAAACGAGTACACCCCCTTTCCCCAGCCATGTCGGTGCAATGGTGATGATTACTGTGTCCACGAGACCAAAGTTCTCCGGGCGCAGAAGATCGTTGATGACCGCTCCCCCGCCTTCGACCATAACGCTCTGGATGCCCTCACCTTCCAAAATTTTGAAGATCTCCGCCCACTTCAGTCTCGTTGACGATGAAGACGCGGAAGAGTCTTCTCCCGCCCCCGGTTTTGAAGGCAAGACAATGATCTTCCCACCCAGACACTCCAGCATTGCTCTCCTCTGTCCCTCCATCTCTTTATTCGATACAACAAACGGCGCTTTCCCCTTCCCCTCCTTTGTCAATCTCATCACCTTACTTTCCTCGCTGAACTCCCACCGCCCCTTCGGATCCAAAATCACGGGTCTCGGCTGCCTCTCAAGTCCTTCGCCACCATATCCTCCAACACCCTCGATCCGGCAATTGAGACTGGGGTTGTCGGCGAGGGCGGTCCCGACTCCGATCAGGATTGCATCGTGGCATGACCGCAGATAGTGGGTCATGGACTTGGACTCTGGGCCTGAGAGGGCCGTTTGAACGCCCGGGGAGAGTGAGAGAGAGGAATCGAGAGAGGTGGCGAATGTGAGAGTGACGTGGAACTTTGATGGTAAGGGCTGCGATTGGGAATCGGATATAGGGAGGTAGGGGGATATTTGGGCGCTTTGAGCGGAGGGGAAGGAAAGTGCATCGCGGGTAGTTGAAGGCATTTTGTATGTTTTTGGGTTGTAAAGTTTGGGGTGGATAACGGAAGACTTCGAATGTTACTCGACGGGGGAAAGTGTGGAAAGCTGGCAAGGTGATGGTTTGGTGCAGAAGGTGTGGATGGGTGCGTGAATTGATTAGAGCGAGGGAGACGGAAACTACGTCAAACAGTCCATGAAACACGGTTCTCCCCAAAAGTAAATAAGACGTGCAACTTCATATCTTCAATCAGAACAGAAAGTTTTATCGCTGCTGACTAAGCATCGCCCTCCACCTGCCCGGGGTTCAGGCAGCGGCAGGCGGTGGCGCCTCGGGCACACGTCGGTAAAACTGTTGGCCTGAATCATCGCCAGACTGAATGTCGCAGCCTACGATTTCACCAGATCTTCTTATTCCCCTTCTTTGACAGAGGCTTTTGGCCTACGGGACTCTCCCTCTTGATATATTCCCTTTGTGCGTATCTTTCCGTACCAAAGTCGTCGAAACCGGACACCCCCACCATCGCCTCCATCAAGACGGACCACCTCCTCGCCCAAACGTCAAGCCAACCTTTCACAGCGTTCTCACCACCGCCAAGATGCTGAAGATATGGTCTATGGTAGGTCTGGCTCTTGCAGCAGGACAAAGCTGTTGCGCCCTGGCAGAGGACCCCGAGGCTCACGTGGACCAGAAACAGAAGCAGCAGCAGGATGAGGCTGCGGCCACCGGAGGAGCCAAGAAGAAGAAGGTCACAGCCGCTCAACTGCGCGTGCAGAAAGGTAAGTTATATGTGCCGCCTCAGGCATGATCCCGGAGCGCTCTACCTGTCTCGCTGCGCACGCGCTCACTTTCCGTCCCCAGATCTCTCCGAACTCTCGCTCGGCTCGACGATGAAGACCAACTTCCCGAACCCCGATGACATCCTCAACTTCACGCTCACGATAGAACCGGACGAGGGCATGTACAAGGGCGGCCGCTTCATCTTCGACTTCAAGATCAACCAGAACTTCCCACACGACCCGCCCAAAGTCAAGTGCACGCAGAAGATCTACCATCCCAACATCGATCTCGAGGGCAACGTGTGTCTGAACATTCTGCGGGAGGACTGGAAGCCGGTGCTGAATCTGAACGCTGTCATAGTGGGGCTGCAGGTGAGTCCTACTGGGGCACAGGATGAGGTGGCGTGCAGAAGCACAGTGCTAATGGACGACAGTTTCTCTTCCTCGAACCCAACGCCTCGGATCCGCTGAACAAGGACGCGGCCGAGGATCTCAAGGCCAACCGCGAAGGCTTCAAGCGCAACGTGCGGCTTTCTCTAGGCGGCGGAAATGTCGGGAAGCAGACCTTTGACCGGGTGTTGAAGTGAGTGAGATGCGGGATATATGGTCCGGGGAGTAGATAGAAGGGCGTTCTTTCGAAGCGAGCATTTTGAGTTTGGCGTCCTGTGGGCTCGGCGCCGGTATATACGGGGTTATCTTCATGTTTTTCCTGTTTCCTCGGTCGAGAGAGTCGTGGGCACTGCATGGCGAGGTGAGACGGATCGACAGCTCCTGGGTAGTCAGAGTAGGGACGGGCTACACAGTAGACGGCTTCTCGAGCAATCTTTTTCTCCGTGCGACACGGCCCGTCTACTTCGTACCTTCGTACTCTGTCACTTCCACTTCGAGCTAGCGTGCTGGTGGCGGGGTGGTCGGAGAAGCAGTCTCTGTCCCCGACACGTGATGTGAGATGTGACGGCCGAAGTCGGAAGTCGGCCTCCGCACAACGCTCGGACCCGTGGGAAAATCCAACGAGTGCGGGCGGGTTTATAAACCCACAACGGTCCCCGTCGCCTCTGCACTCGACGATAGCCTCGCACACACTCACAATGGCTTCCCGACCCGCTGCCCGAGCTCTCCGCCAGTCTGCCAGGCAATTGGCTGGCCCTGCCCTCCAGAAGCGGACTTTCGTCTCGGCTCTGAATGCTGCTCGTGCGGGCGCTGCGGCTGCTCCCAAGGCGGCTGTGACGTCGCAGTTCCGGCAGGTTCGCGGCGTCAAGACGATTGACTTCGCCGGCACCAAGGAGGTGGTCTATGGCGAGTGCGGACCCGCCATTTTGCGCTTTGTATATGCTAATGCCGGTGTTCAGAGCGCGCCGACTGGCCCAAGGAGAAGCTTCTGGTGAGTCAGGGCGAAGGGCACCAGCCCCAGACGGAGCCGCGGCTAACCGCCCGAGGCAGGAGTACTTCAAGAATGACACCATGGCCATGATCGGCTACGGGTCGCAGGGCCACGGCCAGGGCCTCAACATGCGCGACAACGGCCTCAACGTCATCGTCGGCGTGCGGGAGAACGGCCAGTCATGGAAGGACGCGCTGAAGGACGGATGGGTGCCCGGCAAGAACCTGTTCGGCATTGACGAGGCCATCGGCAAGGCCACCATTGTCATGAACCTGCTCTCCGACGCTGCCCAGTCCGAGACATGGCCCGCCATCAAGCCGCAGCTGACCAGGGGAAAGGTGCGTCTGCCTGCACCAATATGCATGGTCACATGCAGCTCCACACGCCGCTCCACACGCCGCTCCACACGCAGCTCCACACGCAGCTAACCGGCCCAGACTCTCTACTTCTCCCACGGCTTCTCCCCCGTCTTCAAAGACCTCACCAAGGTCGACGTCCCGACCGACATCGACGTCATCCTCGTCGCGCCCAAGGGCTCGGGCCGCACCGTCCGCACCCTCTTCCGCGAAGGCCGCGGCATCAACTCCTCCGTTGCCGTCTTCCAGGACGTGACCGGCAAGGCGAAGGAAAAGGCCATCGCGCTCGGCGTCGGCGTCGGCTCGGGCTACCTGTACGAGACCACGTTCCAGAAAGAAGTCTACTCGGACCTGTACGGCGAGCGCGGATGTCTGATGGGCGGCATCCACGGAATGTTCCTCGCCCAATACGAGGTTCTCCGCGAGCGTGGCCACTCCCCCTCCGAGGCCTTCAACGAGACGGTCGAGGAGGCCACCCAGAGCTTGTACCCGCTCATCGGCGCCCATGGCATGGACTACATGTACGCTGCGTGCTCGACCACGGCGCGGCGCGGCGCGATCGACTGGTCAAAGCGCTTCAAGGATACCCTGAAGCCCGTCTTCAATGATCTGTACGATTCGGTCGAGAATGGATCCGAGACTAAGCGGAGTCTGGAGTATAACTCGCAGCCGGATTACAGGGAGAAGTATAACCAGGAGTTGAAGGAGATTGATGATTTGGAGATTTGGAGGGCGGGCAAGGCGGTCCGTGGACTGAGGCCCGAGAACCAGAAGTAGATGGGATGTGGATGTGGATGTGGATGGGATGGTGAGGGGACAGGGAGCTTCCAGGTTTCTTTGCTTCGGGTCCAAGGGTTTCTCTTCGCCCTGAGGTCTCGTCCGGTCTGGCGTCAGATCGTGTCTACTACAGTTCTTTTGGCGCGTGTGCTAGGACGGTCCGCTTTTTGGGATTGCTTCGTTCATCGTGTGTGTATCGAAGGAACAACTAAAAAGCTATGTGCGCTTTAACATTCTCGAAAATCGACTGGTATTCCTGTCTTCCTGTCTTCCCGTAGGCTCGTGGGGCCAGCACGCCCTTTGTGATCCGATGATTTGATCAAGCGTGAATATTAGTCTCAAATTGGGGCTGTTCAGTCACCAACTACGAGAACCAGGGCATCGGGATGCATTCTATGAGAGAGAGCCGAGAAGATTGGTAGATGGGTATTCATTCTGCGAGAGTCATTCCGAGCGTGAAGTGAACCCCGGGCCGGGCTGGGCTATGCTACTCCTTCTTCTCTACCAGCCTCACCCCATGCTGCTTCCAAGCCTCCCACAAATCCCTGGGCGTCCGATCCTCACTCACAGCTTCAAGCCCAATCATCCACCCAATAATCGCTGCGACCATCAATACAAACACGGTCCACGCATACTCGATACCATGCTGCACCGCAACCCCGGCGGTTTGTCCTAAATGGAGTTCAGATGGTGTAGCGCAGATATCGACGAGAACGGGCCAGTTGTCCAGTTTCCAGAATACGACGAAGAGCTGCAGGGTCATCCAATTGTCGTCCCCAATCACCCTTTTTACGAACTTCTGCCGTGCTGGTAATTCCCTCACTCTCTTCATCGTCGTCGCCGTTGTTGGGCTCCCGTTCTTGGTTGGGTTGTTAATGGGAAGAGGAGTGTTTGAAGGAGAAAGCTCCGACTGCAGAATCCCACAAATATTCCAGAAAAACAACGGTTTTGAAATCGACTGCGGAACAGTCCATTCCTCCACAACCGCATCGTAATCCTCGCCCGGCAGAAGGTCTCGTCGGCGATGTAAACTCCTCCTTGATAAATGCGGGCCCGCGAGACCCCACTCATGTCTCATATACGGTAGAATCTCGACCACAATCTCTTCCTCTGCGTTCTCGGTGGATCTGCTGAGGATCTTGGTACTAGTCTCGAGATTCACGAATATTGCACCACGGATCAATCGCAGGTATTCGGTGGATTGCGTGTGGAAGTGGGGGCCAGATGTCCACTGTGAGCCGCGGGGGAGTTTTATCGTTGTTTTGGTGTTGGAAGGGGAGGTGGAGAGGTGGTAGATTACGGGGCACCAGGATGGGGTGGTTCGGATCAGGGGGGAGGTGTTTGGAGGCAGGGGGGAGAGAGGGGCCATGGGGGCATGGCTGTCACGGGGCATGATAGGAGCATGGAGGGTATCTTAGTTCCTGGGGTTTGGGATAGGAGTGAGGGTTCGCAGACAAGTAAAAATTAGGAACATGGGAAAGGGGAGTGATTATTGTTTGGAAGAGGTGGAATCTGAGATTGAGATTGCCGAGTAATGAATCCCAACTTCGAGACTGATGAGAGGTGATCCTGGACTTGAGATTGTGGAACAGTTGTTGAGCAGATATAGAAACGGAAGTTCGTCTGATATTGTTAAAGACAATTTAGGTTTCCAACATCATTACTCAGGTCGGATGTCGGCCTCGCCAAGGATCTCCACGATTCCTACCACAATTGACCTTGCCCAGCCCAGCGGCTGGGTGCCTAGATCATGTGACGATAGGAGCGGAACGCTTCCGCGCCGACTTGTCAAAGCGTAGGAAAGACCATGTGGAATATCGAAAGGCGCTAGGACCGATAATTATAGATTGAGTTTACTGATGAGAATGGCGGAGGAACGTTGCTTGAGGTCTTGCCTGTATCCCCGTATCGGGTTTAGTGGATTGGTTTTTGGGTTGGGTTAATTGTTACTCCACAACCTCACCTGCACGGATCTCACCCGCATCGTTAAAAGAACCAACACTTGACACGATAGTTCCTTTATGTTTATATTCTGTCGGCGCTTGTTGAATCCCCCTCGTCCTTTGAACCCATTGAAGTACTATACGCTCAATCGAGGCCACAACATCAGAAGGATCGGGTACTCTGCTACGCTTTGCCAACGGGACAGAAGGATCAGGAGGCTTGGATCAAATTTAAAAATGGCAGACAATGCCGCATGTGAAGAGTATGTTACTTTTAGTTCACGTCACGTTACTGCGCATTCACTGTTACTTCTGTCTTGGCAAGATTGAATAATATCCGAGGTTGAGACTCTTGCAAATAAGCACGTGATTTATTATTGTCACTATTCTAAATTCCCTTCACCAACACATTGTCACGAAGTTTTGATATCCTATCAGTTCAACGTTATTGCCTACTGTGTTTGCGTCCTGCGTTTGTTACATCACACTCCTATAAATCCGCTTCCAACTCTTCAGAATCCACGCTACCTTGACCATTGACCAATATCACAATGAATCTCTTCAAACTTGGTGGCAATAAACTGAAAAGGAAACTTAGAGCCAAAAGTGACAACAGAGCACCGCCCGCGAATGCCGTTTCCCTGCAAGATGAGCCTCGCAACTCACAACACTCCTTGCGCTCGTTTGAAGAGCGAAGATTCCCTCTCGATTCGAAATTCGAAACCACTTTGGAATCCTGCGTTGAGCAACTGCAAAACGATTTCGTGTCTGGAGCAAGAGGGCTTGCTGATAACGCTCTTTGTAGTTTCTCCACGCTCTTTGGAATAGCTGCAACCTCTGCAGAAGATGGAAAACAGCTTTTCAATATGATGACGAAGGCAGCTAAACGGCTCTGCTACGCAAGACCCGCAATGAGCTCGGCCATCACAAGCTGTCTTCTTCGCGCACTCCAACGCATTCAAGAAGCATGCGCAGTATCTTCGGAGGAGAAAATTCCCACTAATTTAGCTACGGTTGCTCAAACGATCATTACAACCATACAAACAGAGCGGAGTAACACCAGCATGCGGGTCGGAACGCAGTTCACGGAGTGGTTCAAGGACTTCTATATCGCCGTGAGTCTTCGCCATCCACCGGAATCAGCCGGTGTCGCATAGTATCGCTAACAAGACCTCCCGCACCAGAAACCCGGCCGGGGCCTGTCCAAGATCCGCATCCTAACCCTAAGCAATAGCAGCTCAATCCGCACTGCCATCCTCGCCCTCCTCGAACACGTCCCTGCCGTGGAAATCGGCCTCATAATCCTGGAATCCCGTCCCCGTTTCGAAGGCGCCACTATGGCCGTCCAAATACTCGAATCCGTCAAATCCACACCGCACAGAGAACGCCTCAAAATACACATGGCGCCCGACTGCGCGGTCGCGACGCTTGCTCGGGAAATCGACATGGTTCTCCTTGGCGCCGACCGGATTGCTCACGATGGCGCTGTGTCAAACAAAATCGGGTCCTCTGCTGCGGCGATATGTGCGAGGAGTTGGAATAAGAAGGTTCAGGTCGTTGTGGTGAGTGATTCGGATAAGATTGCGGCCGGGGGAGAGAAGCTTCATCCGGAGGAGAAACACGACCCCAGGGAGATTACGAAGACGTGGAATGAAGCTGGGGTTCCGGATTTGGAGGGCGAGGTCAGGGTTTTTGGGGAATGGTTTGAGTGGGTTGATCCAGGGTTTGTGGATGTGTATGTTACGGAGGCGGGGGTGATGAGAACGGAGGATATCAAGAGAGTGGCAGGAGAGATGGAGGATCTTGAGAAGACCATTCTTGGGGTGTGATTTGGCGATGAAGAGGTTGAGAGTCTGTAGCGGACATTGACCGGCTCACACGTTTTAGAGCGGCAACGTGCCTAACGATTGGCCTCTATTATCTGGGAATGTGACGGGGAATGTAGGCCTGAGGTTGAGAGAGCCGATTCCGACAGGTAGTGAAGTCGCATGCACAGTGCTCATCTCAAGCTGATGGTTGCAACACCCCGTCTCTTTCCCCTGTCTGGGGGCGGTGGCGTTCATTGTGGCACTCAGCCCTGCACGGCTCGTTACATTGCATTCGGCGATCTTTGGCGAGCATCCAGCCTGACGGAGCCGAGAACATCAGCTTCTCAGCCATCAAGCAGCCATGTTCTGAAGGAGAAGGGCTCCCAAGGCTATGATTGCTCGATCGACAAGGCTGGAAAGCAGACAGACCAACAGCAAACAGCGAACCTTGTTGCGTTCAATCTTGGCAATATGTGAGCCACACTCGCCCTTTCCAGTTTGGTTGAATCATCTGATGAGCGGGAAGCGGATATTCTTTTTCGGTGCCTTCGAGGCTTGTGGAGCACAGTAGTTCTGCCGTGGTTTGGGCCATCGCACTGTCAGTGTAGAGCCGCATTGTGAGAAAGTTATAAAGTCTCGCATCGCACCCCATCACAAAGGACTGGAGTCGCGAAATTCACTATCAATCTCTTTACATTGCGATTTTCCCAAGCTTCGCTACAATGTTTCTCTCTTCGGTCTTTCATGTGGTTCTTGCCATGGGAGTAGCCTATGCGTCCCCGGTGGCCACTGAACCTGCAGCGCCCCTGATCACGCCGGCTCCTCTGATTCCTCGGTCGCTTGGCAGTTATTTTATAGGATATGCAATGTTTGATAATGGAGCTAGTACGTGGTGCTCCTTCTCAAACCCTGTCGTGGATACTAACACGCGCTTCCAGTTAGCACTTACACATGCAATTCCAATACTTTCACGATCTCGTCAAATGGCTATGCAGGATGCGCTTTCTACGCTTCTGATATTGTCACCAAATGCTACTACAACTCAATGATATCCGCCGGTGGAGCATATCCTTGGTAGACTTCTATTTCATCCTTCCTGGTGTACCATTCGCTAACCGCCACAAAGCGC
Source organism: Clohesyomyces aquaticus (assembly GCA_002105025.1). Taxonomy (NCBI): domain Eukaryota; kingdom Fungi; phylum Ascomycota; class Dothideomycetes; order Pleosporales; family Lindgomycetaceae; genus Clohesyomyces; species Clohesyomyces aquaticus. The sequence goes on from MCFA01000275.1 coordinate 39,084, forward strand.
CAACTACTGTGTCACGAGTCTGGTCTTCGCATCCGTGGGCGATGTATCGCCCGCCTCACTGATCGGCTGTGCTGCAGTCCCAGCTGGACTGAAAATACTGCACGTGTCCAAGGAAGACCTGCCCACAGGATCCGCCTCGTCGGCCTTCGTCTCTCCGGTGACGGCATTTGTGACCGTAACGCCCACACAGACTTCAACGTCTGTACCAACTTCCTCGGTGTCGAGTGCAACTTCGTCGTCTGCCACACCCTCGAATAGTAAGTCTCGAGATCACAGGCCCCATCAATGGCGTTGTGTCTAACATCCTCATAGCAAACCTCCCCACCCTACCCAAAAAGAACAACGCACCCGTAATCGGCGGCGCCGTCGCCGGATCCCTCATATTCCTCGGATTGATCGGTGCTGGTGCATTCTTCTTCCTCAGCAAGCGTCGCGCCGTTGCGCCCAGCACACCCTACCAAGGTCCGGATCAGGCAGTCGCAATGTCTCCGGCTCCAGCTCCACCCCAAGCACCGTACTCCCCACCGCCAGCATACGGTCAGCCCTTTTCGGCACCCATACCAGGAGCTGGAGACGGGAAACAAGCTCATGTGGCGGAATATAGAGTGGCGGAGATGACACACCATGAAGTTCATGGGCAATCGGCTCCCTTATCAGTGGCACCGATGCCCGTGTATAACCAGAATTTGCCCGGGGTAGTGGATTCGAATGCGAATCGGAGGAGTGAGCTTGCTTGAGGCCGTCGGACTTAGATTTTGAATTCGACTGTGCGCCTATTGTATAAGAAGGGCGGGGATGGCGTCATCTTCAGAAAGGCGGAGTAATGTGGGGCGCTCTGGATGCATTTAATGTTGGCCCGATACTAAGAGATATGGGTTTCTTGACTTTTTTTCTACTCTCGTCTTGTTGTGTTGTCCTTTCCGGCTTGTAACATGTAACAAGAAGTTAATGTCTCTTTTCCTAGGTCAATGATTAGAGGTTGGTTGTCTATCATTTATCCCAAGGACTAATATGAATTCGTTGATGCGGTGTTGGAATGGAGCACATGTATCAATACGATTGAAGATAATCGACTAGCCGAATCTGGAGTCTAGGATGAAGTTTCCCACAATTTTGGTTAGGTGAACCTCTGCTTCCTTTAGGAATAGCACCGGAACAGCTTTCTTTTTGTCCTGCTTCAAGACTTGCGCAGTTTCCTGGGCTGGCTCGGCTTTTTCCTCGCCCCCATGTGCTGGCCCCGGGAACACGTCATGCCCTTTGATTTTCGAATGCTCCTTCTCGATATCATCTGCTTCCATTTGTGTATCATCTTTTCCGACGTCAAGACATGCCAGGTATGTATCCCACCTGCCCTGGATGCAGAAAGCTGTTTGAGCTCCTCTGCATACATCCAAACACACTAGGTGTCCCCCCTTTTCATTGGCGACTTTGAGAACCACAAACCCGCTATGAAGCATGAGTGAGAGCGAGGTGGGCTCGTCGATGGGGAAGCCGCTATTGTCGCCTCTATGTAGAAACATCCCGTTGTAGGGGCCTCGGGTAACTAGGATATTTCTTTGCTCTTCTTGCAGCAGCCAGGCTATAATGATCTGGGGCTTGATGCTCGTTACGTAGCCGAGGTCCTTCACACTTCGGCACATAACGCTGTGACTGGCGAAGTCATGCTATGGCCATTCTGAGACCTTCCACCTCTTGCAAAGGACAACAAAGAAGTAAGTAATGACCCAAATGAAAGTGGTGATTTGAAACGGATCGAATCCCTTGATGCAGTCTCGCACGGCGAACGGAATAGCCATGCCTCCAAGCACCATGAGTGCGGAGAAGATCAAGACCGTCCAAACGTAGAAGGTGCAGTCCACAGAAATGCTGTCTTCCGATAGGACGCATCGTCTCAATATGAGGTAGTCATATTCCTGCTTCTTCTCATTCGGCCGTTTTTCAGAAGACTGTTTCCTCACACTCGGAGGTTGCATCATCATTCTGCCCACAGATTGGCCCGCTACATTGACATGAAAAATCAGCATCATACGGTCTTCTATTCTTTGGAATACTTAGAGTTTTGGCATGGGTTTACTCACGTAGTATATTCTTTCGTAATGGGCTTTTCACGAGAGAGCAAACTTCTGGATCGCGGTGCCAGGTTCCTCGAAATCGAACCCCGTGGAGTTGGAAGTTCTTCGTGGTAATGCGGTGTAGAGCAACTATACTTCGTTCAGGAGGCTCAAATTGTAGCACCTGGTCGCCATCGTCCAATCGAACCGATACAGCTTCGATCAAGTTTTCAATTACCATCCCCACCGCAACGGAGCCAGAGCTTGGGGAATAAGAAGTGACAACAAGCTTGTCGTATTGTCAACTTGAAGTGAGTTGGGGTTCTCAGCCCCCTCGGGATTATTCTCTCCGCTCTCTGGCCATTCCCATGCAGTTTCAGCTGAAATTCCGGTATCGATGTGAGTCCCCTGCTGTTGTCGTTGGATCTTCTGCGTATTATGATGCAACAGTTCCAGAGCAGTGAACACACTCTTCACTTGTGTGGGACTGGACGACACGGTGATGTCGCCGTCATTGTCGGCGGATATTGCCGTAAGAGTCTTCTCGAGACCGGTCTTGTGAATCAATACTGATATCTCGAAGCGATCTGGTGACAATCTCCCCTGAACGAGTAGCTGGCTTAGCACTTGGTTGAGGATTAACTCCAGTAATGGCGCAGCAGAATACACTCTTGGTAGTAGTTCTGGTCAGGTCTGTCACCGTATCGAAAGTATTCACTTCGGTCGTCTTTTCCTGGTCGGCGTTTTCGAGCATGCTCTCCTCGACAGTTTGGTGAACAATGAATATCAGGTCGGCATTATTCTTACGTTCCTCCCTCGACGTGTGGATGAAATTTACATCTCTTTGGGGAGATGCTTTTGCATACGTAGTGGGGTCATATGAGATGAGTTTCAGCTTACTGGCCCACCGCGCCATGATTGCTATGAGGTGGCGCTTCTAGTACATCGCATAGATACTCGCGGATCGAACGAGTAAGCGACATATACAACTCGTGATGTAATTGACTAGCACAAAGTAGGCGTCGCGATTTCTCTCCGGGGGCTCCAAAGTCAGAGGGCGACCTTCGGTGACCCCATCCTGGCCATATCTGGTGTAAAGAGTCTTCCTCGATCCTAGAAACTGCCTAATCGCCGCTTTAGCAAGCGAGGGGCAATGTTTGAGGGCTAACTCTGAGTTATCCTGCTTGATGAGTCCAAGATTCGTGGCGAGTTGGTCAGCAAGATCGGAGATAGTCTGGAAGCCGCTCTCATCCGTCGGCTCTGGAAGGTGTTCACTTGGGAGAAGGAATGCCTTGGGCTCACTAGCGTCTGCGACGAGTCGTCCAATCTCAGCTTTGACCAACATCTTCTCATCCTCCTCGGTTACTCCATAGCTCGTACAGTCATCAAATTTAGCCAACACCGTTGGCATGTGAACAGAGCCGAACTTATATATCTCGTTCTCATATGCTATGTCCAGAATACTTTGAATCGAGATATCAATGGGTCGTAATCTTTTCAAAATCGACTTCTTGTTTCTGACCCTTGGGAGTTGGAGTTCAGCCGATTCAGCCTGCAAGATATAAGCAATTTCTCTTGCGACTATTCTCTCGCTTGCTTTGAGGTTAAACCAAATCCAAGATTTGATGCACGGAAACTTGGACGTCGGTAGGAACTCTCCCCAGTTGTGCGACGCTTGGTACCATCGTCAACTATGAGCAATGGAAGGTTATTGTCAACTCTAGTAACAACAATATTAGGAGGTGATAACGAGGTCATAGCGTAATACTAGGAAGAGCAATTTTCGAGTCTGATATAAGCAGAGCGAGAAGACGGTACACTGTCGTGGACCCCAAGAGTATAAAAGACACATGGATGCATGAGTACGCTAGTAGGGTGAGATCTTCTAGGCAAGTTAAGTAGGACGTCTTTTCCGCGCTTCTCTCACGACAAAAGCATCTCAACCTATCAAATTAAAGGCTTTTCCAGGTAGCAAGATGGATCACACGATAGCTTTCGGCCTGCTTCCGGTGTCAAATCTAGCTCATATTCAGTAGCATTGGGGCTGCTCTCCAAGGCGCTCAGCCTCGCTTACTGTATACAGCTTCCCGCCAATCATTGCTAGCGGCGCGCAGCCTTCTACTCACTGTCCAAGGACTACCTTCAGCCTGGCCACTGCCTGGAAACTTATTATTCGAGGTTATTAGATTTTGCCGGATGATACTGCCGTTGCCACTGCTTTTCATCGTGTGATGTTTTATTGCTACCTCACCACACTTAACGAACACCATAGACTTCTCATCGCTTCGCGCACCAACTATACACGCACACATATGACTTCTTAGTTTTTGCAGCAGGTATGTCAAGAGAACTCTACGACAGAATAAGATTGGGCGCAGCCAGGCGGCCATCAAACGTTGAGAAGAACTCCCCCAGGCCGACTAAAATCGAACTCTTTGACATAACGGAGAAGCACCTTCGTTACGGAGATGCACCGCAGATATTTCCAACTACCTCCTTCCGGAAGGCGAAGGCACCAGATGGAATATGTAGACTACATATTATTGGTACAAAGGATAATCGACTGGGAGGACAAGCCAATGAGGACTCAGCTAGAGGTCCAGTCGGACATACTCCGCAAGTGCGTCCAGGAGGTCATGTCCGACTATCCGGACCTAAACCTTGCCCCGAACCCCATTATTTTCGAGAAACCTTACTCTCCGATCTTCAACAAACGCAAAGAGATTGCTCACTACGCTGAGCACCAGAAGCGTAGTGAATTAGAAAAGCAACATCTCGCCATCCTGCAGGATTTCATCTCCAAGGATCTTTCTGAAGCCGAACGCCTGTACACACAGTATGTCGGCAAAGGAATGGTTAGCTTCGATATTCTCTGGCTCCTTTTTGCCCAGGTGACCTTCTACTACTCTGCGAACAAGAATATAGGGACTGCTATAGAGTTCTGAGAGCATGGAAAGTCGAGATCTCGGATGGTCAATTTTTCGTGATTCAAGCATGGGGATGGAATCACGACGGCAGATCATTCGGACCAGTCGTACGAACGTTTAAGTTTCGGGGGTTTTCTGAGAATATGTGAATCACTCGCTTGAGAATCTTCCCAGTGAAGTTTATGCACAAGGCGCACTGGGTCGATATCGTGAAGCTAGAGCTTGTTACCAGAGGAAAAAGGTGGAGGGGATGCGTGAGTTCTGCACATCGTGAATACGACGGTAAGAGAAATGTAAAATCTCGGCTTGAATATAAGGTATCTAATGGATGCGATTTAGGAATTGCATGGACTGATGCACCGCAAGGCGAACCCAGAATTGAGATGGACGATCTCGTTCCAGTTTATGTAGGTATCCACATGCCTTACCTTGTATCCAGGTCAAAGGGAGAATTGTGATTGATAGTCTGCACCACCAGCAGGAACTTCCGCAACATAGGGTTGAGTTTGACACAAATGCGACCGAAGCAGAAGCCGCCAAGATCAACGCTTCTTCTGTCCGTCGAGATAAGCTCGCAATTTCCGACATGTATCGCGTTGCAGATACGACTGACTATATACTACCCGAAGAGCTTGCGCTCATATGCCCAGCTCGTCTTGGTGGATACTCCTTGGTTCGCAAAATGTGGGCATTCTTCTTACTCAAGAGGCCCACCAAGATTGCGTGGAAGGAAAGCTATTTGCAACAGCTTCAGATCGATTCTCAGGCGAAGAATGTCTTGTGTACGCTTGTGGAGCAGCACACAGTCAAGCAGAATGTGAATGACATAATTGCTTCTAAAGGCTCCGGCCTCATCTTCCTCCTTCATGGACCTCCTGGCTCTGGAAAAACTTTGACAGCGGGTATGATACGGTATTTCGAATTCGTATGTTGGCTTTACTAATGTGTTTCAAAATGTATGGCCGAATCGACCCATAAACCACTCTACACCATTAACAGTGGTGATCTGGGGCAAGATCCAGATTTCGCTCAGAAAAGGTTCGCAATTCTGGAAAAGAGCGAAGAACTGGAACGCAATTCTACTCTTGGACGAGGCAGATATCTTCCTAGCCAAACGAAGTGCAGGGAATATTCATAAGAATGCTTTCGTCTCAATATTTCTCCGTCAGCTGGAGTATTATCCGGGAATCCTTTTCTTGACTACGAACCGAATGGATGAGTTTGATTCCGCCTTCCAGTCGCGAATTCCCCTCACCATAAAATACCCCGCTCTAAACGAGGCACAGCGAACGGAGATATGGAACACAAACTTCGTGGAGATTTGTGGCGGCAAACTCCCTGACGAAATATCGGACGCCACCTTTTCCCAATTAGCTGGACATACAGGAGTGTCTCATTTGAATGGCCAACAGATTAAGAGTTTGATACAGGGCTTTCAACAGAAAGTATTACGCTTCGATTGAAACGATCTGTCTAGCTTACGTCTCAGTTTTATAGTACTTTCTTCCTGTTTAACAGACGCGAAGGAGACTTGTAGTTACAGCCACGCACAAAAAGTCTGTTAACACGAGATTTTCGCACCAAAATCCTTGATAGTAATTGAAGCTATTCCTACTAATATTATATATAAAAACAAGCTGTTTTCCGTGGTTTTACTCGTATATGACCTCCCCAGCCCTAATACCGCGTCTGCCAGCCCTTTGCCTTACGTACTGCTGCCAACCTCCTTGGCATGGACTCTATGAGTCGTCGTATGAGTGAAGTAGGTATTATGCGCCACCACCTCTTTAATGCGCTACAGAATCGCTCCTACTCTTCCTTAGAGGTTCCTATAGTCTTAAACTTAGGGTATTCCTTATTTACAAGGCGCTTAGGGGCCTACTAGAGGTGCTTAATAGGGTTAAGGTCTAGTAAATAGGGAGGCTACTCTATAGTCTAAATTCTATGCTCCTTAAGGAACAACTAGGTTGCGTAGGAGTTATAAATAGGCGCGTTGTCTTACATAAAGATCTGCCTAGGGTGGTAATTTAGTAAGAGACCCTAGCGTAGTGTTTTTATGTACAAATCTGCGCTGTACCCCTAGCGTTAGGCGTTAGGGTCCCTCTCTATAATTACTAATTCACTCCTACTAACTTGGCTATTAGATATAGGCTAGATAGCTCCCTATACTATCTAAGACTTCTGTTTTAATTTAGCTTTCTCCTAAATTATCTATAGAGCCTAGCGCTTGTTAGGGTAGCAAAAACAGTACTCGCGATCTGCCCCTGACCCTAATTTAACTAAGCACTTATTAGAGAACTTAACAGTCCTCCTTCTCTAGTTAAAATAACAGTGTTGTTTGCTAAATTTTAAGCGTAATTTTACGTGTCTAGCGTTTATTTTTAGCCTCTGTTTATAACAGTAATTTGTGAGGCCTTCTGCTTTAAGTAGATTATATAGGGTATTACGATAGGGGTAGGTCCCTTAGTGAATAACCCCTACCTCCTCTATAAGCTTCCTATATTAGATTTTTAGGTATTTTTGAACTAGACAATAGATTAATCGTTTCTGCCGTCGCGAAATGACTAGGGGACGCCCACTACGAGGAGCAGACTTGGTGGTTTAGTAGTTCTTCTATCTCTTAATAGTTAATGCGATACATTAACGCGTGCACGAGAATTCCTTAGCTAATTCCTTCTGCGAACATCTAGCGTTAAACTTTAAAATAATTGCTAGCCGTTGCTAGGGGGACAATTCACCACCCCAAATTCAATTTCCTGAAATTTCCTGGCCAAAAGAACGATCCATAGTTGCGTGGTGGGGTGGGAAGGTAGGTAGGTGCACGCGCGAACACGCGTTTTGGTGGGGGCGCACGGTTCATGTTAACAGACTTTTTGTGTAGAACTGTACATAAACGTTATAATTAAATCTCTCTAACTTCTTAACTTTTTACTAAAAGTTACGACGTAACAGTTAAACTTAGAGTAGCAGGAGGCTCTCTAGGGGTCTCTCGCAGTGCCTTCTTACGTATAAGGTTAGCTAGGGTATTAAGCTCACTAAAAACAGCCCTACAACGAAGCTAATTCTTCTATAATTAGAGCGCCTTAATTGTTGCCCTAGAGAGGCAATTTCTATTAAAAGTAACAGTCCTTCTGCCTCTAGAGAAGGCTCTCTCGCAGTCATAGCTAGTGCTTAGTATAGAGAGGAAATTAAGGGCGACTTTATATAGTGTAGGGTAGGTCCTTAACCCTACCTTATGCTACTAAGTAAGAGGGTCTCTCTATAAAGGACTATTCTCCTTTACCTCTTATAAGGCGTTAAATATTATTATTATTGATTCTTGTTTACCGTCTAATGCAAGCCCTATTGGCTTATGCAGACTATTGCCACTATTTACACCAGGTGAACAAAAAACCCCCTGTTGGCTAGTCGTAGAAGCAGCTCCCAAAGGCTTGCCTGTACTAGGGGAAAAACACCTTTCGCTAATGTGCCGTATGTGCGTCCCTAGGCAAGCGCAGGCGTGACGCCTGCGCCAGTAGGTTGCTGTTGTCCTCTAGCCTTGACCGCCCACCCTGTCACGCTTGCCTCTACTGGTGATGTCTCCCTTGTGTGTAGGTACTGCCTCCTGTCCTGTATAGTTGTCCGCTACGCTCCCCCTCCCCCCTCGCGCCTCGCCCCTAGCGCTGCTGTCGCTCCTCGCAGGCGTTGACGGCGCGTTTTGTTATAACCCCTCTGGCACCTTACTAGTAGTATGTAGGGACTATCTGCGCGCTGTCGCCGCTGTCGCACGTTTTTAGGCCCCTCTAGCGCCTCACTAGTAGTATACAGGGTCTATCTATGTGCAGCGCTGCCGTCATCCTGGCCTCTCTGGCACCGTACTAGTGGTATGCGAAGCTTGGGTCGCTAGCGTCTGTCCGTCGCACAGCTGCTGCTGTTTCGTCTGCCTAAGGGTGTAGGGGATAAGGCGTTTTGCTATGTTGTTATATTGTTGCTGTTAGGTGCTTAAGGATAGTCCTTTATGTTAATAGAGTTTATAAACTGTTTTTCTAACTGTTATAGGTATTGTTTATAGTAGCGCTAGTATAAAAACTCTACACTGTCTTACTATAGAGCAGCGTTACCTACTACACTACTATTAACGTGACGTCTCTGCGCTAGCTCTGATCTCTGTAAGAGTCAGGTTCCTAGGCTTCACTACGTAGAGGTGCAGAGTCTGATTTCGAAGCCCAGGCGTTAAATATACTATTATTGTATAGCTAGTGCTCTGTCGTCTTCTTAGCGCGCTTGTAGGTCCTCTTACTAGTAAAAAAGGTAGGGTTAAGGCTTAGAGTTTGTTTATATTATATATTATAGGGGCATAAAGTAGCAAGCTGTTTTTGTTAAGAGATCTCCTTAGGCTCTAGCTTTTGCTTTTCCTCTACGTCTATGTAGCGCTAAAAGATCTCTTTTACAGAGAACTCTGCTTTTTTATGCTAGAGGGAGTAATAGCGCTAATAGTCCTTAAACTACTAGAGACAGAGCCTTAGGTAAAGGATAGTTATAACTACGTAGTATAAGACTAGCGGCTTAATAATATACTTCTCCTAGTAAGTAAGAAGCTTCTTAAGGCTAAATGTAACGCTAGGGCGGTAACTTGCCTAAGCCTTTAGCTAAGGGGAGGGTTGCTAGAGGAGCGTTAGGGTAGTTATGCTTTGAACAGTATAAGGCAGGCGTTAGGAGTAGTAGGCTAATAGTATACTTGTAATTAGTTTATAATAAAGTGTTACTTGCTAAAGGTGCCTGCGAGCAAGAATATAAGATTAACTACAGAGGAACTGCATAGGGATCTGTGGGCCCTATATACTAATCTGTTCCTCTATGATCTGTTTAATCTGTTGTTGCTAAGAGGCATGGATCGCATAGATTGCTATTCCCTTAATCTGTTAATCTG
>MCFA01000276.1:0-48774 GCA_002105025.1 Clohesyomyces aquaticus
GCAATTGGCATGTACAACAGTCCGTATCAATGCATCCATCCAATTCATGTCGTGGCAGTGCCGTGGACTCGAATGCCCCGGTGCAATATCGTACATATTTTACAGGAAACAGGCTTGCCAGTCCGGATTCATGCTTTCTCCTTTTTTTTGCTAACGTGTTCTTCCCGCACCAAATGCGCAAACCCCCCAATTGCGCCCAAGGTTCCGGAGACGAGCAAAAACGGGACTATCATGCCCCCCTTGTTGATCCTCTCCCACGCATGTTCACTCTCCCTTGTCTTCCTCCTGCCATAAATATGCTCGATGATCTGCTCATGCGTCTCCTTATGTCTCCTTGTATTAAAATGCGGAACCTGAGTCCCCTGTCCCGTCTGGCCCGGTCCAAACCCGCCAAACGCCCCCGCATTCGAATTCGAACTCGAACCAGAGGCGTCTTCCGCCCCCTCTGCCCCCTCCCCCACCCCTGCAGAGGGATGTGACTGCCCAGCATATTCCGTCCGCTTATGGTGCGCATTCCCATAGCCGCCGCTCTTGTAGAAACTCGGTGGCGGTCCGCGAAACGTGCCTCGCTTCTTGTTCAGACCGCTGGCGGGACGACTCCCGGCGAAAGAAGCGCTACTATAGCTTCCCTTCCTCCCTTCTCCTCCCTCCCCATGTCCGTGTCGGCGATGCCGATCATGATGTGAGTGCGCGGGCCAGCCGTGCAGTTGTGCGTCGTACTGCGCGCGTTTCTCTGGGACGGAGAGCACGTGGTATGCTTCGCTGATTTGCACGAAACGCGTGCTGGCGGAGGGGTCCGAGGGGTTGTGGTCGGGATGGTGTTGTTTGGAGAGGGTGAAGAATTGGCGTTTTATGTCGGCGGGGGAGGCGCCATGGGGGAGCGAGAGGGTCGCGTAGTGGTCTGGGAGCGGGTCGGAGACAGAGGCTCGGATGGGGGAAGAGGCGTGGAAGGTGCGGGTGAGGACGTTGGTGGAGGTGGAGGTGGAGGTGGAGGTGGAGGTTTCATGCCGAGGGCGAGGAGGAAGGATGTGCCGTGCGGGGTGTTGGATGGAGAGGGGCAGCCCGACACTTGCTGGGCGGAGTGGCATCCCTCATTCCGCTCTGGCTGGGTTGTGGTTCGTGTTGGGAGGAGAGATTCGTTTGATGGAGGGCATAGAGTTTCGAGGTGAATGATTGCCGGTGCCAGGCGTTGGATAGTCTAGACGTCATTTGTGTGATTTGCTGCAGGGTCTGCGCGCGGCAGGTCGAGCCGACTCCGAATTCCGTCTGGCTGGCTGCGGCATTGCGGGGGCCCAGCCCAGCCCAGATCGAAGGGAAGAACGCCTGACGCAGGTAAAATCCTTGGCCTGACCCGCCTCGAGGGTCAATCTTGGAGACAAACTATCTCTCACCTCAGATTTTCATTCTCCCATCCACCCAACATGGCGGCGACCGCAGCAGAGGGGATAGCCAACCTGAAGTGTAAGGCTTCCTTTCATGCTGGTGTGTATTTCCGGGCTGACAACACGGACAGTGGATGAAAACTCCAGCAAACCGGCCAACGGCACCGCCAGCACCGGCGACAAGGCCGAAGACGTCGACCACGAGGACTCGGACGACGACGCCGAAGACAACGAAGGCGGAGCCGACGCAGCCGGCGACGCCGCCAAAAAGAAGAAAAAGCGCAAGCCCCGCAAGAAGAAGAAGAAGGGCACCGGCGCCACTGCCAACGGCCTCAAAATCCAAACCGCCCCTCCCCGCGTCCTGATCCACGAGCTCTACCCCAACGACACGTACCCCGAGGGCGAGATCGTCGAGTACCTCAACGAGAATGCGTACCGCACGACCAACGAAGAGAAACGCCATCTCGACCGCATGAACAATGACTTCCTAACCGACTATCGCCGCGGCGCCGAAACGCATCGCCAGGTGCGGCAGTGGGCGCAGAAGTGGATTAGGCCGGGCATGAGCTTGACGGAGATCGCCGAGGGCATTGAAGACTCGGTGCGCGCGTTGACGGGCCATCAGGGCCTCGAGGAGGGCGATGCGATCAAAGGCGGCATGGGCTTCCCCACGGGCCTCAGTATCAATCACTGCGCAGCACATTTCACGCCGAATGCGGGCGACAAGAAAGTCTTGCAGGAGCAAGATGTTATGAAAGTGGATTTTGGCGTCCATATCAACGGCAGGATAGTGGATTCCGCATTTACGATGACGTTTGATCCGGTTTATGATAATTTGCTCAAGGCGGTGAAGGAGGCGACGAATACCGGTATCAAAGAAGCTGGTATCGACGTCCGGATGTGCGATATCGGCTCAGCTATCCAGGAAGTCATGGAGAGCTACGAGGTCGAGATCAAGGGGCAGATGCTGCCGGTGAAGTGCATCCGGAATCTGAACGGCCACAGCATTGGCCGGTATAGTATCCATGGTGGCAAGACGGTGCCGATTGTCAAGGGAGGCGACCAGACGAAGATGGAGGAGGGTGAAACCTTTGCCATCGAGACGTTTGGAAGCACTGGCAAGGGATATGTCAGGGATGATGTAAGTTTCCCCCCAAATCAAGTCATATTTTGTTGGACAGACAAGACTGACCAAAACAGATGGAAGTATCCCACTACGCAAAACGCGACGACGCGCCCAAAGTGGCTCTGAGAGTCTCGTCTGCAAAGACATTGCTGAACTCCATCACCAAGAACTTTGGCACCCTACCGTTCTGTAGACGGTATTTGGATCGTCTGGGCCATGATAAGTATCTACTTGGTGTATGTACCGCGTTCAATTCTCCGTTTGAAGGAATTTTGCTGATGTGTTGGGGATAGTTGAATAACCTCGTCACTGCCGGAATCGTCGAGGCGTATCCGCCACTGTGCGACGTCAAGGGCTCGTATACGGCTCAGTTCGAACACGTACGTTTCCTAATCCCTGTTCCGCATGAAGGTTTAGGCTAACTTGGAATAGACTTTCATCCTTCGACCGACGGTCAAGGAGGTCATTAGTCGCGGCGACGACTACTAGAAGGAAGTTCTGGTGACTGGTGCATGTTGATTATGCCTTGTTGGTACCGGAGTCTGGGGTGGGTGCATGGGTAGGGTCAGAGTGCGATTATCATTCCCATAAAATGATTACAAAGCACATCTAGCATTATCAACATCTGCGCCAAGCCCCCTCGCTCCTCCGTACAATCGTTCTCCATTGTGCAACCACCACAGGCTCAGACCAAGCCTCTTTGAAATCAGACCCTCGAGGCGGTTTATCAAATTCCATCTAAATGAATTCTCAATGCCGACTTCCCCAGATTTTCGGCACCTGACCCCTGCATCCAGATTACCCGTGGCGGGGTCTATAGGCTGGGGAACACATATCGTCTACTCATATGCTGGCTTGAGGTCACGACTACAGCGCCGATATTAGGCCTACTTTATCTCCACACTTGGCCTAAATGCCAAGTTTCGAGCTGGCGGTCTTACGTATAAGGTAACGTCTGTTCAAATCTGTCGCCCTTCTACTTTTCGTATTCCGTCGTGATAGTAAAGCAAGATGAAGCTCCTACTCGGTTCTCTGCTCACGGTGGTCACCGTGCAAGCCCACTGTACGTACACACAGCATGCGCTCATCCAACCCCCCGTATCTTCCATCACTCACCAACACCACCTCATCCAGACACCTTCCCCAAACTCGTAGTCAACAACGTCGCCGAAGCCAAAGACTGGACCGTAACCCGACAAACCAAAAACGTGAACACCAAACAGGGCATCGAGAACCCGACCGTGAGCGACATCCGCTGCTACAATTCCCAAAACGCTGCTAGCATCACCGAAGTGCCTGCCGGGGCTACGATTCATTATGTTAGTACCCAGCAAATCAATCATCCGGGGCCGACGCAGTATTATCTTGCGAAAGTACCCGAGGGGAAGAGTGCGGAGACGTGGGATGGGAGTGGAAATGTGTGGTTCAAGATCAGTACGACGATGCCGAGCGTGAATAAGGATAAGCAGATGAGTTGGCCGGGACAGAGTACGTTTCTACTACGATTCCCTACCCAATCCCATGCTGTTTATCTAATCTAACCCCACCCTCCTAGACGACTACCTCACAGTCAACACGACCATCCCCGCCGCCACGCCCTCGGGCGAATATCTCCTGCGCGTCGAACACATCGCCCTGCACATGGCCATGCAAGCAAACAAAGCGCAATTCTATCTCGCGTGCTCGCAGATCAAAGTCACGGGCGGAGGAAATGGAACGCCCGGTCCGATGGCCAGTTTCCCGGGCGCGTATAAGAGCACCGATCCCGGGATTTTGGTGGATTTGGGGAAGGTAGCGAGTGCGGGCGCGCAGACGTATGTTCCGCCGGGACCGGCGGTTTGGAGGGGGTGAGGAATGGGTGAGAAGACTGGGGATGGGAATGAGGGGGGTTATGCGTGGATGGAGACGACAATGGGTTAAGGACAATCTGAGTGCGATGTCGATATTGTGAGGGTAGATGGACCTACTTAGGCTAGAAATGGTCGATTTGTTAAATTCGGGGGGTTTGAAATTCTCGGCCATGTGGTGCACCTGAGTTGCCGAAGGTGAATGTTCGAGGCTGAGAATTATTCCCCGCTCACGAGCATATACGTACCTCCGCATCGGCGAGTTTGATGCGGCCACATTTTGTGAGCGTCGTTGCTTTTTCTCGGCTCCCCAGACTGGGGCGGAATAGTGAACCCACGGGCGTCGCTTGGAGGGACAGGGGTGGACAATAAGACGGTAGTGCAATGCTTTGTCAGATCTTTCACTACAAGTTATTCACACCGAGAACTCGTCAAGCAGAGTCCTAACATCTCATGCTACCGAGGTGTATTGGTCTTACTTTCTTCTACGTTGTCTTGCAGCTGTGTTCTCCTCACTATGGCATCGTACCTCACCGATAGCGGCCAGGCTGGGGCGCGAGTGGAGCCCAGGCTTTGTGGCTTGACGTCCTCTCATCCATGAACCTTGGAAACATCCGACCAGACGGAGTAGAGTCTGCCTTGTCTCCTCACCCACCGAACAATTCAGTCTCAGCCACACGACAATTTCACTAAAAACAAGTCGGATGAGTCAACGCAAGGCTCAAGTAATTCTTCGATGTCTCTTCAGCTGCGTTTGAGATAGCCCTGTAACCAAGATCGAAGACAATATTCCTCACCTCGCTGGCTCAAGCATGGATACCATCAGTTGTATCTCAGCCATCGTGCAACTAGTCGACTTCTCCTGCAAAGTATGTTCACGCATCGATGAACTCAAGGGGCAGCTTGGCGAGATTCCGAGACTCTTTGCGCCCGTCAAGGCAGAGATGGGTGTGGTCAAAAAGCTCATCACCGAACTGGACTCAGCTGCCCTCAAGCGAAGCAATCTGGAATCCGAAATCGAAGCCCTAATTAGTAGCTTCGAGCAGCAGCTTCAGGAGTTGGACAGAATAATAGAGGATGTACGGATTACTAGAAACACGTCCCTACCTTCCTACATGCGTCGGGCGATTTCGACCGTTCACAACGATACGAAGACTCGACAGCTTATCGAGAATTTGAGAAGTCATGCTATCCATCTGTGTAGTCTGGTGGACCGATTCGATCGGAATCAAGAGCAGCCAACTGAGCCAAGATATTTCAACATTGGCAGTGTGCCGACAGCAATCGTCAACTTTGTCGGAAGAGAGGACGAGATCGAGAAGATCCAAACCCATATCAAGAATTCCCAGAATGGTCAAGCCACGGTAGTCCTCCAAGGAATTGGAGGCCAAGGCAAAACTCAACTTGCACTAGAGGTCACTCGTCGTTTATTCGATGCTGGAGACGCGAATTCCGTCGTTTGGGTCGATGCAACCTCAGAAGCAGCGGTACTACTATGCTTCGAGAAGATGTATGAGAGTATTCAAGGTGATGGCCAATCACTAGTCGATCCAACCCGCCGCGTTCAAGCATCGAAACGGATCATGGCCGCATGGACCACGCCATGGATCTTTGTCGTGGACAACTATGACAACCCGAAGGACTTTCCTGAGATGATGTCCCACTTACCGAAAAGGTCGAATGCGAGCGTGTTGTTTATATCGAGGAACACCTCTGTCGAGCGCCTTGGTAATCTCGTAATCAAGCTACCCGGTCTTGATAGGGAAAGCGCGGCACGACTTCTCCTCGACCGCTCACAGAGCGCAACGACAGAAACTAACAATGACTACGCCCTCCAAATCTCCGAAAGGCTGGCATTTCTCGCATTGGCAATCGACCAAGCAGGAGCGTTCTGTTTGGGGAATAAATTGCCCTTATCCGCCTTCCTCGAGCAATACGACAGGAAGAAAACGTCAATGTTTAGATATACACCTGATGGTTGGGAATACCGAAAGCGCTTGAGGGGGTCTGAAGAGTCCTCGGTGTCCGTTTACACTACATGGGAAATGTCCATTGACTCGCTCGACAATACCAACGGTTATCGCGAACACGCCAGGGATTTCCTTAGAACATGCGCATTCATAGACTATACGTTCATCACCGACCTTGTTCTGCAGAGGGATATATGGGAGGATGCAGTGAAACTGCACGGAAATGCCGAGTGGCAGCATCTCTTCCGTAACCTGGACGGCTCCTGGAACAGCACCAAGTTCGAAGGTTTTATTCACACCCTCTCCAGATTGTCTCTCACTATAGAAAGTCGCCAGGAAAACGGAACATTCTACTTCTCAATCCATCCGCTTATTGCTGAATGGCTTCGACTCACATCCGAGGATGCCGAGGGAATTGCCCGGAATACGTTATTTCGCTCGATCCACCTCGTGACTGCAACCCTCAAACAGGTCATCTATGTCCAGCACGAATACTCCGAAATACTGTCCATGTTCCCAGAAAATAAAGAAATACTCGGTCACATCATAGTCAGTACAGAACACTGCCAGGAGTACCTGAGTCCCGGAATAAAGATCGGCGAATACCCATTCCTGGACCGCGATGGCTTCTATTACTCTCTCTTCTTTCTCGAGATGTTAATGTTCAACGAGGCTGCTGAGTACTGCGACATTGTGTACACTTCACGCAAATCGATCCTCGGCGACCAGGATGAGGGTGTGTGGACAGCCTACGCTTTTCTCGGAAAGATAGAGCATGCCCGAGGGAATCTGTGGCAGGCAAAGGAGATCCGCTATGCCGTCTATGAGCGCAGAAAACGAGAGTACGGGGATCGAGATTTCCGAACCATCTCTGCCGGAATTCATTATGCGCGGAATTGCGAAGAGCTAGGTGAATCTTGTGATGTTATGTCGACAATATGCGGAATAATCTTCGGGTCCCCAGAGCGTAGCAGACTCTACCAAGGATTGTTGTCAGCTCCCGGTGAACATGCGTTCTTTCCTCTTCTTTCCTCACTGGTATCCATGGGTGCCAAAAGGACCGCCAGCCAGCTTTGCGAGGATCTCTTCGCTTTGAAAGGATGGAGCGTTAGTGACGCCGACTATTGGACTCTCTTGAAATATGCGGGTCTTCAACATCAACTTGGCCACATAAAGTCTGCCATTTCAATCTTGCCTCGGTTTGACCACGGCTGTGATGATCAGTGGGGGCCAGAACACCCTTATGGTTTGCTTTCACTCACACTCCAAGCCAAGGTACTCGAACTTACAGAAGCCCCAAGAGTCATAGAGGAAGCTGAGAGAGATCACAAGTTGGCCCTCTGCGGCCTTTCAACAAAATTTGGTCCTTCCCACCCCGCAGTTCTGGCTACAAAGATCAGGTTGGCCGGAAATCTTTTCCTTCAGAATCGAAGAGATGAATGGTTTGAATTGATGCAGAAAGAAGTACTACCACACGTGTGGGAGAAACCGAGCTTAGATATGAAGCTTCAGGTAACACAGACATTCGCCGCTGGATGTTACGTTGATGAACGGTTCAAAGAAGCCGAGGCCTGGCACAGAAAGACAATTGAGCTTCTAGAAAGCGACTATAGAGATCCTACCGTCACCAAAATTCAGGCATCGCTTCATCTTGGGCTATGCTTGTCGGCACACTCGAATCAGTCAATTCCTAGCGCGAACTGCGCCTGCGTGCGACCAATAATCCACGAGCTTCATTCTATCGTGGAAAAGATGTCGCAATTTTCAGCAACCGACTTGATTTCCTCCAACTTGCCAGTGGATGCCGAACACGACTGGACTGGAGATTGGTATTCCGAGAGAGAACTCTTTATCGACTTCTTGGATCTTTATTGCATGTTTCTTGAGAATCTCGGCCACGTCGACTTCTCAGCAAGCATCAATAGCAAAGGGCTGATTCTAGCGGCCCAGTGGTTCGGCAAATCTGATGCCCAGACGATCATCGCAGCCTCGTCGTTCGAGAAGCGGCAACGGTTATGCCCCCCACAAAGCACCGGCCGATTGCCAAGTGCAGGGCACGGAGCATTGCTCCAATATATAGTTTCTGGACAAAGTTACTGGAACGGAGACGGACATCCATCAGTGCTTCGAACGAAGGAACTATTGGCATTTTTCCATGAGGACCAAGGACGGGACTCCGAATGCTGCCGGCTTCGAGAGGAGATTGCAGAAGCAACGGCAGACGTGTTCGGACCGCGGCATATTAACACAGGATGGGCGCGATACCGAGAGGCGGTTTCACTCCTGAGAAGAGACATGATGGAAAACGACTCTGCCATGAGCATCCTGATCGAAGTATACGCGAGCACCTGCAACTCAGCCGACACCGGGGAACGCGAACTAGCTCTAGCGTGCCTGGAAAAACAAGAAGAAGTCCTGAAACACGCACGAATTGCCAAAGGAACGCGGAATTCCACAGACCTGAAGAAGGTCACGCAATTGATTTCGAAGCTTAGAGCCGCGGTTGAGCAAGACAGAGCTTCTCGAGCTGATCCTCGTCCGTATTGGTGCGCTTGCGAAGATAATGGTAGGCGCGAGGCAACGCAAGATAAAACGGCTAGACGGCGCTCGATTGGACTCTTAAGTCGCATGCTCAAGGTGTTTTGGGAGGAAAGGGGTGAAGTCCAGCGCGGCCGTGCAAACGCAAAACGATCGACAGTTCAGTGTACAGACGGGGAAATGGTCAAACCTCAGGTATCAGAACTGGAAGATACTATAAAGAAGGTGAGTCCTCCAGCGGGGATAGATTTAGCATTTCTTCTAACCACCAAAAAGTCGTATGAACACGTCTGTTCGGTGCTTGCCTCGCTAGAAAGCTCAGAGACGCCGGATCTGGGAACGTTTTTTCAGAATCTGAAGTGGGAGCCTCCGGGAAATGCTAACGCGTTTGGAAAAGATCCGAATTGTGATTTCTCTGGTGGAAATTGAGCCCTGTTCCGCAAATAAGTAGTGTTGCGCCCCGAAATACAGTCATATTCCCATCAAGTTTCTCAAGTTTCACAGCAGCATGTTCTTGAAAGAGAATATACGCAATTATATTAAGAACAGTCGTTTCCAGTACTGATGTGGTCGGTAATGAGCACCTACATCATGCAAGCTAGCCTATGTTGCAGCGAGCTACGAAGGGTCACGTTTCAGAACGAGGACACGATGAAGATGGTAGTCAACGTGTGATTCCCATATGCAGCCATACACTTTGCAACCACTAGCCAGATTCTGGGGGAAAATAGATTGATTCATAAGTCATGAGTCCTATCCGGTAGAGGACTTCTTCGAATGAAAACAATTTACACTCACCATCGATCTTTACCCAATCCTTCTTCCGTTCATAGACAGACTCCAGACTAATTGGCTATGTCTGTCGCCAGACCGAGGTACTCCTGGCCGATCTAAGGGGTCAAATACAGCCGTTTCGCTTCCGCAGTCTTCCTGGCATTCTCTCCCGGATTCAACATGTCGTACCGGTGGGCCTTTTGAACTCGCTTCGTATAGTCCGCTGTGTCCACAAAGTTCTTGACTGCCTGCCGGACGGCATCCACCAGTATCTCCTTCTGCGTTGTGAACTCGGGGTCGGAGCTCGCGATCAACTTGGAGAGAGTGTGGCCGGATTCCTTCTCCCAAGATTTGATTGCCGCTTCCGCAGGGATCATCGCATCCCAGCTTATGGCGTAGACGAGCCCTCCTACGCCGTTAAACTTGGAAATAGCTTTCTGGAAGAGTCTATTCCGACCAAACGGCAAGATATCTTTCATTGTCTGGATGTTCTTTTGAGAATATTCCAGCCAATTCCAAAATGCCTTGTGTATTCCGTATTGTGCACCGGTTGAATCGATGGCCCACATTTTGCCGGTCGGGCTCGTGAGGCGCAGAATGTAGTGCGAGTAGCTGGTGTTGTACTGTGGGACGGCTCGACCTGAGAAAATAATCTTGATGGGCCTAGGGTTTTTGACTTGGAGCTCAACTTCTTCGATCTTTAGATTGAGGCCTGCAAAATTAGTGATTGAGTCTTGGAAGTTGGAAGAGAACATACCCGTGAGCATCTGCGCAATGATGTCGTGAAACAGTGCCAGGGCATCCTGACACACAAGATAGCATGTTGCCGCATCTCTGATCTCCGCAGTCTTCGCCAGGTGGTGTGGGAAATCAACGAACCACCCTGCTTTCTTGGAGATTGGGTTGTCATTATCATAGAGGACAAGCTCGCGGTCATTCTCCAGGATCTTCGTGGTGTGTGCATCGTAGGTTTCCTGGCGGGAAGCCAGGTAAAGGGACTTGACCAAGGTAGCAATATGCTCGAGCCTCATTTCAAGCTGGGTGTCCTTGCACACCGGCTTATGTTCTGGCCAGTTGGGGGCCTGGCACTCTTTGACACAATCGGCGTCCATGACGGGAGTGTTCAAGACGATAGCGTTTGAGGCAATGAGATGCGAGGCGATGGGACTCAGGTGCTCGCGCTGAGCCGTGAGAAATCCGTTGCTGGTATTCGTCGGGTTCTTTGCATCATGGCGACGGGCTTCTTCCATTGGCTTCGTGTAATCGGCGCCGCTCACGAACTTCTTGACTGCCTGCCGTACTATCTTGACCACCTCTTCTTTGAGTCTATTGAACTCAGGCTCTGGCTCTGCCAATATCATCGATAACTCCTTCCGGGATCCCTGCTCCCACTTCTTTACTGCCTTCTCAGCGTGTACCATGGCCTGGAGACCGATGGCGTAGAGCATACCGCCTTCCCCTTGCAGCTTTGAAGAGGCCTCAATGAACTGTTTGTTCTTGCCAAAGTCTAGAACAGTCTTGATCAATTCGATGTTCTTCTCTTCGTAGTCGGCCCAGTCCCAAAACGCCCGGTGGATTCCGTATTGTCCGCCCGTGATGTCGATGGCCCAAGTCGCACCCGATGCGGACTTCAGGCGGAGGACGAAGTGGGTGTATGAGGTATTGTATTGAGTCAAGGGCCGACCAGAATAAATGATCTGCATAGGGCGCGGATCTCGCAGGGCGACTTCCACTTCCTCGACGCAGAGTCCCAGCCCTGTTCATGATTAGCTAAAAGTCCGTTCATGACACGCTACCGAAGAACATACCCCTGATCATTTGTTGAATCAAACCGTGGAAATATCCGGAACCATCTTGGCGCACCAGGGTACAAGTGATAGCATCCTTCATATTCTGGGTCTTGACAAGGTTGTGTGGGAAGTCGACGAAGCACCCACCCTTTCTCAGACTGTACCTATCATCGTCATGGACAATGATTTTGCCCTGATTTTCCTCAATCTTCACGACTTTTCTGTCGTATGTCTCTTGTCGAAATGCCAAGTACAGCTCCTTCGTTAGGATGGCCGTGCGCTCAACTATCTTCTCCAACCAGGTGTCCTGGCGGATCTTCTGACAGACTGTCTTGTGGAGATCCCAGTTGGTAGACTGACACTTCTTGTTGCAGTAGACGTGGACGTAGCATTTGGTACATTTTCGCAAGGCGGGCTCTCCGCAATTTGAGCAGTTTACGTGCGCTTTGGAGGTCATCGTGTAGGATCGCTTTGCTGAAGGAGTTGAGGAGTGGGCGAAAGGTGTTGGAGGTGGTAGTGGGCGAAAGGTATGGGAGGCGGATTAGAGGAGAAGGTTGATGGATCTGGTCGGGGAAACCCCGTCTCTTTAAAGGGCGTGGAGAATATTTCCTAGCGCGCTCGTGATCAGTGCCCTCCAGCAGGCAGAAGAGGAAAGGAGAGGGTGAAGTAAAGGTGGAGAAGTACTGGCCCAAGATTTGTTGCCGCAGGGAACGCACCACCTGATATCGCTCGCGGTCATGACACCCACCGCTTTGTAGTTGATACTAGCACGTCGTTGGAATCTCACCGCAACTTCCAAGGTGAAATGGTACGCTCGACTGATGCAACACACCGCTTTCGGAGTAAAATTTCGGCCAGACTTTACTCTTGCGTCTATCTCTTGTAATTGAACCCTTGCGCAGAGGAAAGGAAGTGCCTCAGAATCGTGGCTTTTAGCTTGAAAATTTACCATGACTCAGTGTGACTAGCGAACAGTGCGAGGTTGTTTAATAAGACGACACGAAAGGGCGCCGTCAAACGCATCTGACCCCTTAATTCATGCAACATAGCGCAGATACCAAGGCTATCAATGAATACACACTCTGTCTTGTCCTCTCCATCTCCATCAAGTTTTCTTCTTCGTAATCCGGTACCTGCATTTGTAGTGTCGTTAGTAGAGTCCTCAATCCTCAATGAATAGAACGACGACAAAACTAGAATATGAAAGCACTTACAAGAAAACCTTCTCTCGCTCCCAGACCTTCCTATCAGGATCATCCATCACTTCCTCAACATCAAACATTTTCCTTGCCGTCTTGACGAAACCTAGATCCGCGCGGCGCCTCCGCTTGAAGCAGAAATAACACACCGCATTCTCGTTCTCGTTGTTGGTGATCAAGTCCTGAATTACCCATTAGCCAGCTCAACAATACAACGTACACGAAGAAACGTTTGATCTCCGATCGAAGAAAGCTAAGGCATATTATTCTATAAGATGAACAAGGAATAATAACATACCTTCAGCGTACTCTGTAACAGCGGAAACGCAGGCTCAAAGTACACACAATCAGCCGCGAGGATTATGTCTGGGTTTCTGGGGATTGAGGATGGAGGTGGAGTGCCCCAGTCGTATATTGAGGCCGTGACAGTTGAGGACAGGTCGTTGAGAGCAATGTTTTGATTCATGAGGTCGAACATCGGGAGTTGGTCCGTGATATGAATATCCAGAGCAGTCGCAGAAGAAGAGACTTGTTTGAGGGCTAAGGCGAGGCTGGTGGGGCGGATGTTAGATCGAATGCGAGGGAGGGAGAAAATCATATTTAAGAGAAGGATACAGAACAACATAAGAATAGAGCACCAAAAAAATAAAACCACAAACAACATACCCAACAAGCCCACCCCCGGCTCCAAGCTCCACACTACATACATTCTCTCGTTAGCCAATGCCTTTCTTCAAATCCCAGTTCCCACACTTCATACGCTCTTCAACCATCTTCAATCACCCTCATATACATACATCCTCCGTCCCTCCAACTCCCCCATCCCCATCTTCCTCAACAAATACTTCCCAAGCACCATCCCCGCCGGCCACAATTGTCCTCCACACCCATTTTTGAGATCCTCATGCAGTCTCAACGGCGAAGGTAACAAGCCATCAAAATCGACTTCCGAGGTTCCGGCGGCTTTGATCGGTGCAGGGGGGATGAGGTCTTCGCTGATGGCGAAGAGGGAGGTGTTGGACATATGCATTGTCTCGAGAGGTTCGTTGATTGGGAGGGGAGGTGTGGTGGTGGCGGTGGTGAGTTGTGGATAGTTGTGCAGATTACACAGGTTGTGAACGCTAGACCGGGCTGTGATGTGGGAAGAGGGGCAGGTTTAGCCGAGCGTACCTCAACTACCTCCCATCGGAATCGCACATCTCGCTCCGACTTGGAATACCACATATCTTGAAATCCACTCAACTTCCAAATACCGCAATGGATCATCGGACCCATCGAATCCACCAAAACTCATGCTACGAGTGTTCGTTCCACGACATCAAGACAGCCTTACACGCCCATCATCCTTATCAAGATCCTTATCTCCAGCCCACCTCACCCATCCAGCTCGATCCTACGGATTGAACTGCCAACTCCAGCTAGCCATGCATTGCCTATCCGACGCCCCAAGTCCTCGGCATTTCTCGTCTTACGCGCAGGCTACCCGGGTTCGCGGTACCTGAGTTTATGACGTTCCTAGCTTCCGCTTTCTTTTAACTTTGTTTCTCACTCTCTCATTTTCGCCATTCCATCACAGTCCCCAAGTCCCCGTCTTTCAACTTACTTTTCATTTTCTTTGCGCTCTCACAACTAATTCAATTTCTCGAGCTGGCAAGCTTCAGCTCTATATCCTCTGCTTTGTGACAAGCCATGGCCCTCCCCTCAGACGTGCTCAAAGCCTGGGAAGCATGTGATCGCACCGACACACTCTTCGTCCTCGTTTGCTCTGTATTCTGCTGGGGCATCATTCCCGCCGTCGGCATCGCCTACTCCGGCTACACCACGCGCAGCAACTCCCTCTCTGCCATCATGCCCTCGATCCTCGCCGTCACCGTCTGTTCCGTGCAATGGTTTCTCATCGGCTACTCGCTTTCCTATAGCGAAGGGAATGCCGTTATCGGAGATCTGAAATACGCGTTCCATCGCGGCGTGCTCGCCGAGCCTGTGGGCACGATTCCAGCAGTTCTGTTTAGTTTTTTTCAGTTGGTTTTCCAGGCAACGGTTTGTGCGATTGCGGTGGGGGGCGCAGTGGAGAGGGGGAGGTTGGTGGCCTTGGTGCCGTTTGTGTTTGTGAGTGGCTTATTTTCAGCTAGTATTCAGGGGAGGAATCAGTATCAGATGTCAGTCAGAGAGTGCGCCTGCTAACCAAGGACATTGTTTCCCAGCTCTGGTCCACATTCGTCTACAATCCCCTCGCACACATGGTCTGGGGCGGCGGGTTTCTCGAAGACCTCGGAGTCCTCGACTTCGCAGGCGGCACTCCCGGTTCGTACCAACATCTCTCCCCTTTCCCATACCCCCTCTTCCGAATCCGCTAAATCATCTTTCCAGTACACATAAACTCCGGCGCAACTGCCACAGCCCTCTCCTTCTACCTCTCCTACCCGCTCTTCCGCTCCCGGCGCTCCCCCCTCCGCACACCCTCCCACCTCACCCTCCACCGCCCCGTAAACTCCCTCTGCCAAGTCCTCGCCATGATCTCAATCTGGGGCTCCTGGCTCGCCTTCGACGCCGGCACTACCCTATCCTTCAACTTCAAATCCGTGATGGCTTTATGCGTAACCAATCTCTGCGCGGCCTCCGGCGCATTGACCTGGATGCTACTAACCTATTACGAGACCGGGGGACGCTGGAGTCTGGATTCGTGTTTCATGGGCGCGATTTCCGGGCTCATTATGATTACGCCAGCTGCTGGGTTCATTGATTTGCAGACTAGTTTCTGGTTTGGGGTTGTGGGGGCTGTGGTGTGTAGACAGGCGCTCAGGATTAAGAGTACAGAGATCGCGAGACGGTGGAGGTGGGTTGATCATGGGGATACGTTTGCGACGCATTGTGTAGGTGGAGTGTTGGCGACGATTGCGACGGGGTGTTTTGCGAGGAAGGAGGTTGCCGGGTATGATGGCGTTACGGAGATTGCTGGAGGGGTGTTTTTCGATGGGAATGTCCGGCAGTTGGGGGTTCAGATTGTGGAGGCTTTGGTCGGGTTTTTGTGGTCTTTCGTGGGGAGTTATGTGATTTATGCGGCGATTGATTGTGTACCGGGTCTGGAGGTTTTGGCGACTGATGAGTGAGTTGAGTGTACTGGCTTGGAGAGTGTATGGAAGCTGACAGTGACTTTTAGGGATATTATTGCGGGGCTTGATGCCTCGCAGATGGATGATGAGACATTATGGGCGCCGACGCAGAAGTACTATCCATTTGAGGATAGGGAAGGAAACATCCACTTGGATTGATTCAGTGACAAGGCAACCAGTCGCCAGTTTGCTTGAAACCTCAAGCTCATCGGAGAATGGAGTTTGGCCTCTCTGTCCTCAAAAATGGTCGAATGCGTGTCATAGAGCCAAAATACTCCAATGCGATAATACTCGTTAAAGTCTTCGCTCGTGTTCTCTAGTAGTAATCCTGTGGGAACTTTCGGAAAAGTGGAATCAAAAGATCGGATCTGTAAGCAGTATACTACCCCTTTCAGAGAATCCGATGGGTGATCTAGATTCCCCTCGGCAAAGCAGTCTTTAGCAAACGGGCCTTTCCCAGAACAAAGCACCACCCCGATTCAGTATCAGTATCCTGTTGTACAGTGGCGGGTAAAATATGGCCGAATAAGTTCAGGCGCGCTTCTTTTACTTCCCCGTACGGGTTACTGCCAGCAAGCTCCAAGTGTATCCCTGCAACCTCGAATTTGGCACGTACCACGGCAGTCTTCTGGTGACCACCAATAATTATGACTTCTGGTGGATACCAATAAGTTTGGCTATTGCATTTCGCCCAAGACCAAGAGGGCCCTCTTGCTGGACAACAAGTGTGAATCCCGGCCTTGTCGTAAATCCAGAGTAGACCGCGGGCAAGGTCCTCTTGCCATATCCCGCAGAGATAGCGATCGGAAGTGAATAGGGCAGTAAGGGAGAGCATCTTATCAGCGAGGCCAGAGAGCGCAGGGAGCTTGTCGGATGCGTATGTAAGTTTACGATGCGCGTATTCCTCGACAACCTTGTACCACCACTCGTATAGTTGACGCAGATACGCGGCATCGAGCTCATCCCCTCCACGATATCGTTGTCTTCTAAATTGTACCCCTGATGCGATTCGCGACATGTATCGTTGTCCTTGTCCTTGAGAGAGATGAAATCCGGTTGGGGCGGAGTAAGACTTACTATTCCCTTTAACAAGGTAGCTTGGTTAAGCGGACCGAAGGCATTCCACTCAGATACCCTCTGGTACTGACATTCAAAGCTAATATGTATGTCCGAGAAGTATATAATGCGCTTCGACAGGAAGCGCTCCTGCATAGTCCAGCCGCGAGAGTTCCAGTTGCTTCTTCCAAAGGCCCCTTCAAAGTCAGTCAAGTAATGATCGAAAGACATGGGCACGAGGTGTGGTTCCTCTGTTATGACTCCAGAAGAGTCCGAGGAGAATGGAATAGATGTGCTCGCGTCCGGCAAGTGGCTCTTCAAGAACCCTGCATCGCAGTTTTTGGCCGATGCAGCCACAATTGTGATATAGGCACTGTGATGAATGACGTTCATCTTCTTTCCCTCGCTATCCCAATCGTCTTTCGAGTCCTGGATGATGCATAGAGAATCAATCCAAAGGTAATGAATACCCAACATGAGAGTGACAGTAACGGCGTCCTGATAGTTGCGAGGCATACTTTGATGAGGTCAGCATCTATGATAACAAGAGAAGTGGATAAAAGATGCACAGTGTGGCCAGTTCATACCTCTCCGGATGGATTCCTGCACGCATGGCTTCAATGTTTGACGTTGTAGTTCGCAAGAGCCGCGAGCCTGGAACTAACGGTCCCCAGCAATGGCTGAGTGCGACATAGTCCGCTGTTTCGCCATTTGTTATCATAAGATGCGGTCCCGCTACATCAGACGAGCCCACGTCAATCACACGAGTAGGAAGGACCGAGAAGCTCTGTCGAGTGCATTGATCATGGTTCCTAACACAATCACCCACCCACGATCCAAGGAGCCGGGCACATTCCTCACTCTTCCTATCAACGATCGCCGCAATTGCTTCAATATTGTGACCAGTGGCGATCTCGAATGCTCCTTGAATTCAACGTCAGCACTGGCTATTGGCTTGCTAAAGTGAAGGGAATACCTGAAAGAGATGATAGCGCCCACTCCAAAGAGAAACCTCTCAACTGTACGCCCCGAGCGACCTCAATCTCTAGGACCTTAACCTTACCCTCACCTACCCAGAAACAAGCAGATGGGCCGATTCGAAGCGTAGTGTTACCATCCACACTAGGGTCCTCGAGTTTCCATTTCTTGCGAATTTCTTCAATCAATGTGGCGCAAAGTTGACATTCAAGTTCCGCCGAATAAGTTATGCCCGGACAGTCCGGCCAGATGTCATCCCGGTGATATGGACGCTCGAACCAATTCCTGTCCAGGTCAGAAGAGCCGAACGGCCGGAATAACGGCTCGCATATCTCGCAGAGCATCGTGAGCTAGGCTCAATCGATTTACACGGTATAAAGGTGCTCCGCGGGAAGACATGTTTTCCGACCTCTAGGTCAAGACCGAAATCTATTGATTCGTGCGAGCCACGGCTCAAAGGTGGGCCGAAGAACTTTGAAAGTGCGACGTTAAGACAACGAGGAATAGACGATGGAGATTAAAAGGCAGATTTCACCTGGTCGCTGCGAGGGGTATTGTTTGTCGCGGTGTAAGTGTTAGAAGAATCGAGGAGAATGCAGGAAAGAGTTGAAAGAATTGATTGAGTGAGGCTGAGCACCAGGCATCGACGGAGCGGATGGTGGGTTATTTAACCGAATCCAGAAGTCGCCATTCCCGGCTTCGCAAACCAAGCAGGAGCGCCTCACCAACACGAAATTGCCTAGTCGTCGGCTAAGATATACTTTCACGTCGAGCAGGCAAGCCAGCGGGTAGGATATTAAAAGCCATGGTATGTATTACTTGAAGATATATAGACCGCAGTCCCTCCCAACCGATAGCACCTCAAAGTTGCCGAAGCAAAAGAGGCACTACCTTCCAGCTTGAAAGGGGGAACCACAGCCAGCTCAGAGACATATCTGATACCCAGCTATTGACAGAAGCCACCATTCACTCGCAATTCATCACCATCCATCACCCGATCAACCACATAATCTTCCACCTATCCATTTCAGGAACTACCTTCCACGGACCCACTCTCCGATTCCTTAAACTGCAATTTTCTGCCCTCTTCGTCTACACAACATCTTTTGTTGTTGACGATAGCATCCGTCCATGACCATACCAATTCCATGCGTTTCAGCTTTGACAGCAGAACCAGACCGTCCTCCAGAGCAAGCCCGCCATACGCCTATGCCCAGTGAACGCCGTCGCTCATGCTCGCTTTTGCAGCCAAGAAAGACGTAAATTGCAGAACCAGCCACGCTAAATGCAGCGCAGAGAATCCGGCTATGGGTTTAGGCGGGCAGGGCACCATGTGCTTACGCCATGTGATTTCCAGCGACCCCTCTTGCAGAAGTGGCGAAGCGACGCTCCTTCCGTGGGCAACACAAATCGTGCAAAGGTGCTCATTTGACGTCCTCGTTACCATCCGGGCCATGGTTTGCAGGGCCGGTTGGTGGCATCTGAGGACCCATCGAGTGTTGTGAGTGTTGTTGCATCATGGGCTGCGAGTAATTGCCGCTCGGAGTACCACGATGCGCATGGGGGAACTGGGGATGCTGGTGAGGTGAGCCGTACTGTGGCTGGTGGGGTTGTTGAGGATACGGTGGTCCACGCATAGGTTGCACTACGACTTGTCAATAAAGGCATTTCATGCGCTCAACGGTAGTACTTACTCTGGCCTTGAGGCATCTGGGCAAACATTGGAGGTCCTTGGCCGCCATGTTGCATGTAGACGATCTGCTGTGGCTGCTGACCTTGCTGCGATCCTTGGTGGCTCATCAGTGGTGCACCCCCGGGCCGCGGGCTGGGGAAACCATTGCTGCCGGGAGGAGCTGGCATTCCACCACCCGGATAGTGAGGGTAGGCAGGGCCTGGCGCAGGAGAATACATAGGCATCTGAGGGTTTGCAGGCATTCCCATGAACGGTCCATTAGAGGGTTGATTAGTCATCATATGTCCACCCATTCCTGGAGCGGGGGGTTGAACGAATTGCGGTCCACCCTGCTGCCGCATGGCCACGTGCTGCACATTAGGGCTCATCCCATATCCCGGCATCTGTACCTGTTGAGGGTAGACTGGCATTGTCTGTGGCTGAGTGTAATTCATGTATGGTGGCATCGCCCGCGGTGACGGTTGCACGGATGATGTGGAGTGAGAGAACTGCATGTTATGCCCTTCAAAGTGGTGAGGACCGGGTTGGCCATGATGCGGCTGTACTGGCGGGTGGCGCGGTGTGTGATGCGGGGTCTGACCTTGGGGCATGTGTGGAGGGCCGCCTTGAAGATGAGGAGGAAGTTGGTGTTGGTGTGGCATGGGACCGTTACTCATTGGCGGATGCGGCGCTGATACCGGCGGTGGAACAGACGCTCGCTCGAACATATCTATATAACCCTTGTCCGTGTTTGCCTGAGGAAAGTCCCATGTCGGTGGGGTGCGGAAGGGAAAGGGGATGCCGCCGTTGTTGGCACATTCACGGCTCCTGTTTTCGTCGTGGGCTTCCTTCATCATGCGCTTGATAGGATTGAAACCCTCGGTCAAATCCAAAGGCTGCAGGGTAGGCCGAGGACCGGCGAAGAAGGGTGTGATTTGTGGCTTGCGGGGAGGCTCTTGCCTTGAGGAAGAATCAGGTCTTGGACTGGAGTTGTTGCTCGTGCTTCCGCCGGGAAGGAACGTGTTGGCTGCAGGATTTGGCTTGAAGTCTGGAGCTCGGACATTGAACCGGCTAGACATGTTGGACGACGGAGTCTGAGCGCCGCTAGATGGCCCGGTGGGTGGTGGGATGCGCATATCTGGTCCGGGCATTGCAGGATGGGGAATGGGATTGTAAGGAAGCACATTTTGTTGTTTGTGCTGCTGCTGGTTCAACTGCAGGCGTGTGCCGAGCAAACCAGGGTTGCGTTGTGACCCTTGATTCATGTTCTGATTGGGGCCCACACGATCCCTCACGCTCGCGGATCCGTAGCGGTTCTGTCCAGGACGAGGGCCTTGATTCTGTTGGCGATCAACAGCGGTGCTAGGAGACGGATGCGTTTGCTCGGGCTTGGCGGCTGCAGCCGTTCGAGCGGGCTTCTGCTCTGCTGGTGGGGGTGCGGCCTTTGGTGGCGTAGACTTCAGCTCCTGCACCGCGCGGAGTGCTTTCTCAACAATCATTTGTTGCTTGTTCTCGTCTTTGGCGAGGATTGGGACCAGGTCTTGGGGTACAGGGGTATTGAGTTTGAAGTTTTGCGAGAACTTCTTCAAATCGTTGAGCTTCACCGCCTTTGACTCACGCGCTATGGATCGTTGCCGCTCGGACATGCGCAGCTTCTCTGCAGCGGAGAATTGCTTAAACGAGTCAAGAAGATCGTGCTCCACGTTGGCGGTTGCATTGTCAGGCCTTCCCGGCTTTCGGGGCGGAATGCCTCCAATCGTTGGTTTCAGGGTGTTGCTCAGCTTCTGAGGTTGTGCTGGGGCAGGATTAACCGGCTGTGCTGTCTTCATTTCGGCCTTGGGTGCGGCGTCTTTTGCAGGCTCCGGCTTGGAGGGGGCAGCCTCGGGCGCAGCTTCCGTCTTCGGCGCAGCTTCCGACTTGACGGCTTCCAGCGTGGCACGCTTCTCAGCAGACGGAGACGGAATCTGCTGGGCTGACCTGGACGACGCGGAGTCAGGACGTGCAATCTGCGACGATATGATGGCGGGATCGTGGGGAGCGCCTGGTACTGTCGGCTGGCCGGTGGGCGGGCGCCTTGCGGGGGGCATATATTTGTTGGTTTGGCCACTGGGCAGCGGGGGGAAGTCACGACGGACTCCGCTATACCTGAGTACTGGCGTCAGCAACTGCACCAAGCACCTGCAATTGGCGCGAATACTTACTTCTCTTCTTCGTCAACGCCTTTGTCGTCGGCCGAGACTTGGCCACGTTCTTCTCGTACGTGCGCATTCATCGCACTGCTGGACTCAATCTCGCGGGCAAGCCTTTCTGCACGTGCGGCCCTCTCGGCATACTGCGGGTTGCTGCGGTCAATGGTGGTGGTATAAAAGCTTTCGTCATAATTGCTCTTGAGGCCAAAAAGCTGCTCGTTTGTTGAGAACTGGTCCCACTCCGTTGACCGTCCGGTGGGCTCCAGCGACATGGAGACATTCGTGTCTGCAGCGGGCTCCCACCTCTGCAACTCTCGCTCCCGGATAGTCATGTTGCCCGAGATGTCGGTATCTGTGCGGAAGCCTGGTGAAACCCCTGGCGATTGCATTAGCATTTGCATGACTATGACACCGGGCTGCCTACCATTCTGTGCTTTGGTTTGCGACTTGTCTAGCACCACATTGGGGGTGTGCAAGTCGGCAACGTCGCCAATGTCAAACGACATGACATGAAAGTCTCCGGTGCCAACGTAGTCGTCTGATAGCCCGCTGGCGCCGTTGACCTGGGCATCTCCAGCTGGTTGCACTCGCTTCACCATCTTGAAGACGTAGCGCATTTCCGTTGGGTCCAGTGATGTACCTGACAACACGCCAGTGTACTTCTCGCCGTTCTTGAGGGTGATGTTGCAAGGGAGCCCCTGGGAACACAATAACAGTTAGGACTGATCTTATCAAGGACATGAGGACGCAGACTGGTGTTGACTTACCGTAAGACTCGCAAGCAGGTACATCATCCTGTCGTTCATGTGCTTCATGGGTGAAGCAGTCTCGCCGGACAGAGGAGCGGGGTTTTGAGAGGGCTTCGGGGTGTTTACAACGCCGTTGGAGTTGCTGAGATTAGAAGGCCGCTGAGTGATGGGATTTGTCCCCTGGGTCCATGCTTTTTGGGCTGGGGGTTTTCTAGACAGAGGATTGGCGGGTTAGCACAGGCACGGACGAGGGCCGGAAGCTCCACAACAAGCGAATGATGACGAAGAGGACAAGGGCGGGATTGGGGCAGATGGAGGGGAGTCAAAGCTGCAGAACGAAGCTATCGCACGGTGACTCCATGTGGCTGAGTGCTGGTCGCACAGAAAAAGTGCCGCCCGGTGCGGATATCGACCAACGAGCTGTCAAGGCGTGGCTGGACGCCGAGAAGCCCCCGGAAGATGCGCGGGCGTGGCAGACATGATTGCGGAGATGTGCAGGTGATTGTGGGCGTAGAATTCGAAGGGGGAGAGCT
The DNA here is from genome assembly GCA_002105025.1 of Clohesyomyces aquaticus. Classification (NCBI taxonomy): domain Eukaryota; kingdom Fungi; phylum Ascomycota; class Dothideomycetes; order Pleosporales; family Lindgomycetaceae; genus Clohesyomyces; species Clohesyomyces aquaticus. The sequence goes on from MCFA01000276.1 coordinate 22,917, forward strand.
CACCTCTGGCCGCCGTCGACTGGACTGCCAGCCTGCTTGCGCGCTCCGTCGGCGCCTTTGCCGGGGGTGCTCATCTTGAGCTGTGTTCTTCCACCAGAGGGATTCGAGGTCGCCGCGAGATTCATAGGTCCGTTGACATTGGAGCCGTTGACGGACGTGGCAGCGGCGGCGGAGGACATTGGAGGTCGAGAGCGTCGGTGGTCGGGGGGACGAGGAGGAGGGCCTCCGACGCAGATGGGGAGAGCGAGCGCAGGGCGTCCAATGCAGGAGCAGGCGCTGGGGGAGAAGCGAGGAGAGGCAGGAAGCTGCGCCCGGCGGTGCGTGGGGAGAAGTGCACGATGGGAGTTGAGGGGAGAGAATTGGGGACTTGACGGGGGAGGTGTTGTTAGAGGCTGTGCGTTGAAGTGAAGAAGGCCAAAACGTTAGCTAAACCTTGGCATGCGGACGCTAGTGCTTCGAGAAAGCGAGGGAGAGGATCGACGCCTCGAAACAGACACTCGCCCTGATTCGAGAGGGAGTGGAGCGGGCGGCGGGAGCCAAGAAGCGAGCGGCGAGCGGCGAGCAGCGCGGCCGTTGCGTGAAGGGGGCGACGTGCAGGCGGAAAGGCGGATGGGTGGAGGGGTGGGATGCGGAGACAGCGACGGCGCAGGTGTTGGCGCGGATATGGCCTGCGATAAATTGCCCTCTGCAGTGTGGTGAGGAGTTGCGCGCCAGAGTCAGCAAACCGCGGCTCCGGATTGCTTTGCGACACCCCGTCGCCCAAAGCACGCTGCACAAACCGCGGCCGCAGAAGAAAAGAGAACATCACCACGCGCCTGAGTCAGCACGAGGCTGGCGCGAAACGCAGCCATGTTTGGACCGTGATGCGAGTGCGCTCTTGGATGCGCGGCCATCGCCCCTCCGTCTATTCACGATTGATAGGCGTGCAGTTGCAGAGGGCATGGGGAGATGGCATTTGTCCACCACGCGTCTTTTTTTGTTTTGACAATTCTCAATTAGCAGAAGAAGACTGATACGTTGCATTCGATCGTGGGACGATATGTTGTGAAATACACTGCGAGTTCTCACCAGAGCATTTCACGTCGTTGCACTCTGGTATACATACACTACCCTGATGACTGCTCTTGATGTTCGTCCAGCCTTGCGCCCACCCACCCACGGATACGCACGCACGCCCTCGCTGTTTGCCGCAAGCCAGCACCTGTGGAAGCGTGCTGCACGCTGGCATGCCCGTCGGTCGGAACAGCGCAGGGGTGTCCGGACAGGCCAGAGTACATATCTCGGCCATGCGTTTTCGCGGTGAGGCTGCGGGCCGGCCGTTTTCAAGGCTGCTCCCGGCCCTGTTCTGCACACTCTACAGAGATAAAAAATTCCGCTGGGCACCACGCTCGCGTGCCCGGAGCGCGGCTGCTCAGGCAAAATGGCGAGACAGCCGTCGACTCCAGGCCGCGATGAAACGCAGTCGCCAGCAGGCGACCCGGCGGTCACGTCACGTGCACGCTGTGAATGGCCCAACGCAGGCCCCCGAGATGCGGGAGGCGCTTGGCATTCACGATTCACCTCTGGATGCAGGTGGTCGACTTCAAACACTCACCGCGTTAATCCCCAACCCGCCCTCGAGACATGCAGCAGGGCCAGTACGGCTCGCCTCCCTCATCACACAGAAAGTCCCCTTCGCGCGACTCCGAGGCCACCCTCTATCCGCCATCACAAGCCTCCAGCATGACTTTAACCAGCGAGGAAGCTAGCACACGGTCCTCGCACGGTTCTGGTCGTTCAAATCACTCGAGACGAGCGCAGAACGTGAGTAGCCGTCGCCCATGACAACTCCCCTTCCCCCAACTCCTCCGCCAACGACATCCCATCGCGGCCACGCTGCTAACAGTGCACGACATGCAGCCCCAACAGCAGCTCTCCCAGATCGAGAAGAGCGTCACCCATCTGCTCGTCGCCACCAAGCAGCTCCTCGAAACCCTTACCCTCTGGTCGCGCGGGACCGCCACCGAAAGCGAAGTTTCCGACGTCTATGTACGCCTGGGCTATGAGTTCAACATCGCCTCGCGGGCCTTCAACGCTATCGGCGTCGATACCCAGGATCTCGGAAATGTCCCGGAACTGCTCCGCGGGATACTGGAGGAGACGCTCAGCCAGGAGGCATCGCAGGCCAGCTTAGACAACTTCCTCCCGCGCATTCGAGACATCATCATCAACCTCCTCCATGGCCTGAAAAAGAAACAACAGCGGCTCCGGCAACGAAGCGGCCGAGATGGGGCTCCAAACGGGAACAGTCCGCGGCAAGGCAGCGTTGGCAGCACGGGCGAGGTGGAGGAACCGCAGCAGTCACGGGCATCGAGCACGAGAATCCCGCCGCGACAGGATACACCCGACTACGTCACCGAGGGTGGTCCTGATCTTCCTCCGCGTTCTTCGTCGGTACCGGGCAGGGCGTCCCCCAGCAAGTACGACTCCATACCTGCGAACCCAAGACCAAACCGTGGCACCGCCGGCAGCCAGCTCTCCACAGACTCGTCGCTTTCGAGCAACACGATGCAGCAGATCCCCGTCATCGCCCCCTATCCGCCCGAGGACACGATGCCGACCTCCCCTAGTCTTCAATCACAAACCGTCTATAACGTCGACAACTTCCCGCCGCCTCCACCTCCTCCGAAACAACAAGATGCCCTGGCCGCCCTGCAACGCGGTGGTGAGCTGGAAAGAAGGGCCTCGCGACGATTCTCCGCATACCAGATCCAGAAGCATCTTGGCCCAAATGGCGTACCTGTGCCGCTGCCGCAGAACTCGCCAATTCCAAACCGAGGGAGGGATGTCCGGGAATCGATGAATGCTGTTCGGATAAGAGGATCGCTACTTCATAGCCGGCAACGGTCCGCTCAAAAAATTCAGACCGACACCTCCCTCGACAAAGGGACTGATGTCTCCAGGCGTATCTCCGAAGAAAGCACACAGAGTTCGGCGCAGAGCGTGAAGCCCGCGCGCGAACCACGGCCAGATGATAGTCCCATGGCCAAGACTCCCGATGACAAGCTCGGTGCTCCATCCTTTTCTGAGGGAGACAAGCCCGTGCTTGGCGCAACCCTCAGTGGCCCACTCAGCGAGCCGGCAGAACTACCTGCAGAATCACCTGTCAAGGAGCAGAAGGCAGCGAACGTTCCCGTTAGGAACGGGTCACGGCGAATGAAGTCACAATCACCTCAACCTGAACAATTTGTCCCAGAGCAATCTCCTCAACCCGGCAAGGAACTCACACTTTTCTTGCAGTATAGAAGCAAGATCAAGAAATACGTCTTTGCTGATGGGTGCGACTTGTCCGCTGGTCGGCTTCAACTTGCATTCATTGAAAAGTTCGCCTGGGACACCCACCGAAATGGGGAGCTCCCAGAGATATACATCCAGGACCCGGTTTCCGGTGTCCGACACGAGCTGGAGGACATCAACGACATCAAGGATCGATCCGTTCTTGTCCTGAACGTCGAACAGCTCGATGAAGTCAAGCATCACATTGACGACAAATTTGGAGGGCTTAGCCGCCTTGTGGAAAGCATCAAAACGGTCGTCACTGACCAGCAGGCTGCTATCCAGCGCGTTGCAGACCGGCAACAACAAACAGCCAAAGAGATTGCGGGTATCGCCGCCGCTCCTCCCGTAACATCGGCGCGAACCTCGACTGTTCTAGCCCCTCGATCTGCATTGCCTACGAATGGACCATCCACGGATTCCGTCTCTTCAGCAGCCCAGCTAAACGAAGTCCAATCACTCCGACGAGACTTGGCAGTCGTGCGCCAGACCTACTCCTCGTTCGTTGCTGATATCGAAGCAAGCATGTCTACCATTCGCACCAAGGCTGCAGCCGTAAAGTCCACCGCGGTCAAGGTTTCTCTCCCCGAGCTTACCGGGGATAATGGCCGCGCGTACGTGAATACTGGCAAGAAGACACTCCAAGAAGACTCCGAAAAGATTGTCCAACGTGTCGATGATCTGCAGGATGTTGTTGAGGACCTGCGCAAAGATGTCGTATCTCGCGGCGTTCGCCCTCTTCCACGCCAACTTGAGACTACCGCCAAGGACCTCTCTGTCGCAACAGCAGAGCTCAAAAAGCTGCAGGACTTCCTAGCAAAGGAGAAGCCGCTGTGGACTAAGATCTGGGAGCAGGAGCTTCAGACAGTGTGTGAAGAGAGGGATTTACTCACTATGCAGGAAGAGTTGGCTGCGGATCTGCGAGATGATTTGGAGAAGGCGGTCGAGACGCTAGAACTTGTCGAGCAGGCCACGAAGCAGCAAAATCTCCAAACAGAAGAGAAACCAGGCGCTGTACGTTCTGCGAGCGGACGCAATTTGCTGCATGCCGTTGCTTTTGACAAAGCCATCGACCCTAGTCAAGCTCGAAACGGGGTTCTGGGCGAAGTCAAGGCTCTTCAGCCAAACCACGAAGGACGATTGGAAGCCATTGAGAGAGCCGAGAAGGCTCGTCAACGCGAACTCGAAAACAGACGTGAAGGTCCGTTCAAGAAAGAGTTGGGTGCCTTTGTCGAAGAGGGCAAGCTGAAGAAGAGCGGAGGTATTGAGGAAGTCGAACGCCTGCGCAAAGCCAAAGACGAACGAGCCCGCAAGGAGAATCTAGAGATTATGCAACAGCGAGCCCAAGCAGCGGCCGAGAAAAGAGCGGCCGCGGCCGCAGCCGCACAAGCCGAGCGTGAGGCAGAAAACCAGGCCGCGGCAGCAGAGGCGCCAACGACAAACGGCGAGGAGGCAAAAGAAGTGCAAGAGCAGGCCGCAGAAGGTGGTGGCCCTGCATAAACACCTCGCTATTCTTAATCCTCCTCCCTGTCGCCGTGCTGATTGCGAAACCTAGACTCAGACTTGCCACACAGGACATACACCGTACGGCCATGGGTCCGCGTTGGCATCCCCCCGCTGCCAATCTCCTCGTGTCCTAACCTCCTGGATATCTCGCAAAATAGCTTTGATCCCCAGGCGCCCTCGCCTTCAACAGTCCGTTTCGTGGAACCAACGCCCATGCCCATGCCGGAATCTTGCGAACCGTCGCCGGGGCATGTTGAATCTTCTACTCCAGCTTCGGGATCTAGACCTTCTACCACTACAACAAATCCGACCTCGACTTCCCGTCCCCCCTCCACAAAACCTCGCTCTCTCACATCAACTAATTCCCCTGAACGCTGCACCCCTCGATCCGCGCTCTTCGGACCTCGTCATAGTCAGAAAGATAAATCAAGCCCGAAAACGCCACCCACGCTCCGGCCAAGGGGGAATACGGTTCCGGCTCCGATTACGCCGGATAGAATGGATTTGGCGAGCTTGCATTCGATGACGCCGAATACGAGTAGTAAACATCTGAGTTCTTGGTTTTCGGGGTTGTTGGGGCGGTGAGGTGTGCTTAGGGGTGATGGGGTGGAGACGGATACGGATAGGTGAGTATCCCTTCCTTCGCCTTTCTTTGCCTGCCCGCCGGTTGTGCCGTCCGTGTGCGTTTGTAGTATATATTAGGGAGCTGGAGCGTTATCTGGGGCATCTTCGATTATGGATGGAGGGTCACGGATGGATAGCGATGCATAGCTAGCTTATTAGTGCCTTTTTAATATTGCGGAGGGATCGAGGGACGGAACGTGAAAGGATGCTCTCACCGTGTAGGCCTGGCTGCTTTAATTTGTTCACCTCTTTACTCTACTCATCATGGCGAACATGGCGTTTCATGGTTGTTTCTGGTGTTTGAGCGATTTTTTTGGATTTTTGATTTTGCATGGCGTTTAGTCCTTCGTCGGGGCTGGGATTGGCACTTTTATCTCGTCTCTCGCAATTCCTTTCATGGGTCTATGGGAGACTGTATGTATTTTGTATGGCACGCACGATGCTAGTATGTGAGTGCCTATCTTTCTGTCCCCGCTGGCTGGAAGGTAATATCTTATTGGGAGGGGAGGACATGTCTGTGGTTGCTACTTCGCTACTCTGGAATGGAAATGGGAGATGCTCGAGGTAGAGGGGCTACGTGAGATAGTAAGCGTAGGTTAATGGAATGGACGTGGAGCGGATCAACTGTGATTGATAGTTTTGTGAAATTGGACGTGAAGGTGGACGTGTATGGTGATGTTGTGGTAACGTGATGGAGCGGAGCGGAGGAAGAGGGAGGATGTGGAGATGTACTGCCAGGTAAGTTGTGGAGGCAGTCGAGTCGACATAAGATGAGAAAGACGGTAGCCTATTGGGGTGGAAGAGGAGGGTGGAGTACCTCTACGGACGGTAGGTACTTCTGGAAGACTACTTCTGGGTGAAATGATGCGAGGATGTGAGATCGATGGAGGGGCGACGGAGAGTATTCGGTTCCAACGTGGGGCGTTTGGGTTTATGACTTGGAATTGTAACAAAAGAGTTGTTAGTCCTCGGCTTCTCATGGGTTAGGGATTTGCAGATTGCATAGATACCAAGGCATGGACTCGTAATAAGCAGTGCTGAACAGGAAATGAGGAGTAAAGTGGAAATATAAGCAGACGAGGATTGCCTGCTTCTTCCAAGTCACAGGTGCACCTCAAAAGCCTTTTTACTGTGTTTCATTTAGCAGAGCTGTATCCTTGTAGTCGTGCTGCAATTCTTAAATTTTTAGCATGTGTCCAATTACCTTTTCTTCCATTGATATTTGTGCTACTCGATTAATATTCGGTTTCTTCAGATAACTACATACTTTTGTCGGGCATTAATATGTAATTCATACAAACCTGGAGCGAGTCTCACAGAACCTCGGCCATCGATCTTTTCATTCTTGATAGACACCGTGTAGCGCGCCCTACGAGGTCTTGTGAGCAGCGAGTGACTTGTGGCTTTGTTGTATATACATAGTATGATATCTCACCGATCCCGAACTTCGAGGCTCCACCCTTGGAGGACCAAGTTAGCTCTATACGCCGTTACCTCTTACTGTTACCAAAGAACAAGCCTCGTTGGTAGCAAGGCTCATGGTTTCCCCCCACGTGCCAACCTTGCCGCAAGTGCAGCAATGCTGAAACCTGATCTGGTCCTCCGCACGTCCACGAACGGCTCTCAGCTCTCGATGCATGGCAATGATTGGCGCCTTCTATAACATGTAATTTTCGCCCTGATCAGTCCTTACAGTGGGAGTTCTGTCAGCCGATGCGGATTGGCAAGAAAATTGAGAAGGCTTACCTGAATGCTTATGGTGTTCCACGGTCCTCTTGCTTTTCCGGTCTCGACCGACCGGGATAACGACGAATCAAGGACTGGTTTGGCCCTCCAACCATCTGCGTTCGGAAATGTGAGATGATCGCGAACTTATAGACCCCATGTTCCAATACGCCACTCGAGCGCCAATGCCAACGATTTGGGGTCAGCTGAAAGCTGGGGTTGATGACGGGCGGGACGGGACGTGGTGGGCGCTTCCGCCGTCTGTATCTTGAAGTGCGACCTCTGTTGCGGCTCATAGTAATGGTGCGCATAAAAGGACATGTTGTGTTCAGCCTGGGGGGAGGATTCCATCGCTCGAACGCAGTCCTCACTTTCTGCCAACTCTTTCGCGATGCCCCCCGCTACCACTCATCACCATCACCCCCGCCACGGATCCACCTCATCGGATTCCGACTCAGACCAGGTGGACGATGATCGCCTAGAACCCTACGAATATGAGCCACTTCAGCATCCCACTTCGACTCGTCTTCTCAAGTTGCAGCCCGGGGGTCGCAAGGATCAAAAGATCGTTTGCAAACTCATTGAAGTTGATTTGGATCCGGACTACACCAAAGAGTTCCTGAGGATAGAAGAGTTACAAAAAGAAGCCGAGGCGCGAAGAAAATTGAAAGGCGAGGGTACAAAGGCAAAGCAAGAAAACCCAGAGCTAAACCCCGCGGAGTCAGGGAAAGCCGGACACAGGGAGAAAACCGTCGTCAGTTGGGATGCCGGTGGATCTCAAAAAACTCCACCTGCATCTTCAGTTCCAGGCCTCGGTGATCCTGGCATGCCAGAATCCTACGAAGCGCTTTCTTGGTCGTGGGGACAAGACGATTGGGACAAACGAATCGAAATCGACAAAGATGGACTGAGGTATTACTTTATTGTTCCGGAAACACTAATTCATGCCTTCTCTGCCTTGAAGAGAAAGAGAAGGGAACGAACTCTCTGGGTTGACGCTATTTGCATCGATCAGGAAAATGACGACGAGAAAAGCCAGCAGGTGCCCATGATGTCCGAAATATATGGGGGATCGAAAAGCGTGTGTGTTTGGCTCGGGCAAGGAGATGAGGACAGCAAAATGGCTTTCGAGTTCATCAAGCACGAGATCCTTAAGCTTGAGGATTTTGACAAGCTCTGCGATAACCCAACAGCCGCGCCGAAGTGGAACGCGATGTTCAGTTTGATGAAACGGCCCTGGTTTTCGCGGCGCTGGATAGGTCAGTGATAAGCCGTAATGTATTTGCAGACGTAGATCCTGACTACATCCTAGTTCAAGAGATTGCACTCGCTAAGGATGCGCAGTTGTACTGTGGCCGTAGCAACATACCATGGCAAGACTTTGCAGATGCAGTGCAACTCTTTGTTTCCGTAGAGTCAGCCACACATCGGTTGTCTGAGGTCATGCGGGTCAACGAGTCATTCTATCATGTTCCTCGCTGGTTCGAGTACATGTCGAAGCTGGGCGCAAGTCTCCTCGTTGATGCAACGGGCACATTGTTCCGCTACACGAAGACCCTAAATAGAGAGCCAGGAAGCCTGGGAACAAATGGCAAAATGAGTACCACGAACGATCGGAAGCTAAAACTACCAGATGGTAGAGATCGACAAGCTCTCCTTAGCCTCGAATATCTTGTGTCGAAGATGTCCATTTTCCAAGCCACCAACGCCCATGACATAATCTATTCGCTGCTCGCTATCGCCAAAGACACAAATCCTGTGTCAAGAAAGAAACCATTTTTCGTTTCAGAAACGTTGAGAAGATGGACAATTGGGAGGAAGTTCCAGGCTCGGCCATACGAGGTGGACTATAGTAAAAGATATGTTGACATCTGCGCCGAGTTCATTGAATTTGCCATAAGTCAGCAACCGGATAAGAGTCGTGCCCTAGACATCATTTGCCGACCATGGGCGGCGGAGCCGAAGAAAGAGCAGCCCAAAAAGCGAGGACTTGAAAAAGCACCAGGATACGCGAAAGAAAGCGAGGTCGTGGAGAAGTTGCCCTCGTGGATTCCTCAGCTGTCACGCGCGTCGCATGACATGATCCTTCACGCGGATTCGGTGGAAAAGATGGGACGGATCAACGCAGACCCTCTCGTTGGACTACCGGACTTGAATAAGAGAAACTACAATGCTGCTGGAGATATGTCGCCTGAGTTGTACAGGATCAAGATAAAGAAAAGGCCAGGCTACCATAGCATGGAAGTCTTTGGTTTCGTGCTCGACAAAGTTGAGAAGGTTGAACGAGATTCTCAAAACGGCAACATCCCCAAAAGTTGGTTCGAACTTGCTGGAGTCGATACCAGTTCGTTCGGTCAGAGCAATACCGATCCGGCGTCGCGAGATAATTGGGAAGAGTTCTGGCGAACTCTTGTCGCTGACCGCGGCCAAAACGGCAGGAACCCTCCCCCATATTACGCTCGTGCGTTCGAGATGTCGCTCAAGAAAGGGTTGCTATCCACGGGATCCTTGAACACGACTGATATGATTGACCATGGGCGATGTTCCGTAGTCTCTGAGTTCTTCCGCCGAGTTCAGGCCGTTATCTGGAATAGACGTATGATGAGGACACAAGGCAGAAGGCTGGGAACTGTTGACCAAGACGTCCAGGCCGGGGATCTAGTGTGCATTCTCCATGGGTGCAGTGTGCCTGTTATTCTTCGCCCTATTGAAAAGGACGTCAGTATCGAACTCAGGCAAGATCTCAGCATCGAGGATGAGATGCTCAAGGAGAAGGCGGGGTGGTGCTGTCGAAGAAGGCTCGAGGAGCTAGAATTGAGAAAGCAGAAAGCGGAGAAGAGGAAAGAGAAACAGAATGGACATTTCAGCAAGGCTCAGGATGACAGCACGCCGTCAGTGGTTGCTCCTTCCGCTTCGTTGGGTAAGGTAGCCGTCGGGAACTCTTATCCCGACGCACACGATACGATTGCAGGCGCAGAGGAGCACGCCAAAGAAACTCGGAATGGAAAGACAATGGGCAAAGATGCCGGGTCTGCTTTCCATGGAGAAGGGAAAGGGCTTGATGCATCCTCTCGGGCCGGCGTAGATCCGATGCCAAGCGACGGACCAAAGCCTGAGGTCCATGAGCTAGGGAAAAGCCAAGGTGAGACAGCTAAGGGGCGCGAGAAGCCGGTTGTCAAGAGAAAGAGGAGTTCGCTCCGTACAAAAGGTAAATAATCCTTGATATTCACCCCCTGGGCACCACTAACAACACACTCAGATACGTCCGCCGACTCAGAAACTCCCCCCACACCCATCCCCAAGGACCGTAAGCGTGTCTGGAGGCCCTATTACTGCCAGCACTTAGGCGAAGCTTTCGTCTACGGTGTCATGGACGGCGAGGCCATTGCATATCAGAACCGATTTGCAGCGACCGAAGCAGCGAAGAAGAAGGAGGAGGAGGGAGAGGAGAAGATTCGAACCAAACTGTTCCAAAAGGAAGGTGAGTTCGAAGTTCGGATAGAAGATGGGGAAGTGAATGAGCTCTTCGCGCCTTTCAGGACTCAGATCTTCGAGCTGCGGTAAAGTGTTGTAGAGTATCTCGTGTTCTCCATAAAGTGTTTTTGGTATGATCCACAAATCTGATTCTTGGTGAGCATGATATTGGCCATGCTACAGAGTGAGCAAATGCGTGAACAAATCCCACTGCGCCATATTTCCCCAGGGGTGCGAAATCAGCACACACTCTACAGCTTGAAGCTTCCCGCTCCACTCCTCGCCTTCTCTTTAACCTGCTGGCCCTCCACATCCGTAAGCTGGCCCTTCTTCCCAATGACCTGCACACCACCCTTCTTCAGCTCACCAAGTAGCTGTTTATCCTCCTTCGTCTTCTTCTCCTTTCTCGTGTCCTCCTTCCCAGTCTTATTCCCAGGCTTCTTACTCAACCTCTCCTTCTCTCTCCTCCTCCTGCGCAGCTTCTGCTCCCGCGTCATTTCTTCCCGTGCAATCGGCATGCCGCCCTTGGTTACCACCTCAGCCTTGTTCTTCTCATCGCCCGGTTTGTACAACTCCTGAGGCGCGAGCATGCTTGCACCAGCGACCTCGCCACCGGCAGTTGGTCGCGCGTCTTCCATCTCGATCGCAGGTGCATCGACGCGGACTTCCAAATTCGGCGCCGCGGGCTTCGGCTTGTAGTACCACGAGCTTAGGCTATCCAGTTTGCGGCTCACGCTCTTCCACAGCGCTTCAATCTCCGCATGCTCCTTCTTCAGCTTCTCATCTCTTGCATCCACGTAATTCGGATCTGTAGCTTTGAGATGATCCTCCTCGTAGATCTCTGCGAGGCCCTTTCCGGACTTGGTGTCGTCGAGTTGGAATGCACCTCTCCGGACTTTCGGCCCCGTTGCCAGATCATCTGGACGGCGACGCAGTACCTCGTCAAACTCGCCGGCGAGAACTCGTCGTTTGATTAGCGCTTCGATATCTTCGCTGACTTCGGCTGTGATGACTGGGACTGGTTTGCCGGCACGTTCGAATTCAAGGTCTTCTTCGAGGAGGGAGTTGAGTGGGCGATCGGCAGCACGGGCTTCTCCGGATACTTGCCAGCCGCGCTTTGCGACGTTGGCGGCTTCCAGGCGGCGGATCTCTTCGGCGAGCTTGGCCTGTCGCCTTTCGTAGGTTGAGCGACGGGATTTGGGGTCTGAGGGGTCGAGGTCGGTGAGGTCGCCGTCGTCTTCTGCGGAGTCGTCGTCTTCGAAGAGGTCCCGATGTACGGCAGACATTGTCCGTTCTACATCGTCGTCCTCTTCTTCGGGCTTGTTGTCTTGTGGGTCGGATATGGAAGGGAAGTTGTGCGGATTTGGGCGGCCTCGCTTCTTCTTGTTCTTGCCAGCCTTCTTCGCAGGGGGTGCGAAGAAGTCCGCATACATAACGTTGTTGGCGTTCGATGTGTCACCAAGACCATCCATGTCCCCGTCTTCAAGCAGCTCGTCATCGTCGCTGTCACCCTCGGGAGCGTTAAGATCAACGTTGCCGAATGTTGGCCCTTCCTCGTCAGAGTCGTCCTCCGAGAAGTCGTCGCCGCGCTTGCCTCTTGTCTTAGGCCCTTCTGCCATTGGATCTGCAGCCCAATCAATTTCTTCATCGTCGCTCTCTGCCGGCTCGCCTCTTGCGTCTATCTGCTCCAGGAACTCTGATTGCTTGTTGAAGTCGTCGATGGAAAAGAAGCCGTCGTTCAGATTGTTGGGATCCGGACGGAACGTTTCCGCGGGTTCATCGTCCTCCTCATCCTCATCTGAAAACATGCCCTCTTCTCCATCCTCTATTTCCGCGTCCTCGTCACCCCCATGCTCTTCGTCCGACATCTCCTCGGTGTCCGCGCCGTCCTCGTCCTGAGCGACATCAACGCCATCATACTCCCAGTCTACGCCCTCCTCGCCCAAACTGGAATCGCCGATGCTACCCTCAATCTCTTCGTCTTCCTCTTCCTCAGCCTGGGACTCGGAGTCAGCTGCGACGGCCAATTGCCCGTCCTCGAGTATTGGTAGAGAACGCTCGATTTCCTCGGTCGCGGCGTTCAAGATCTTCCTCGACTGCTCAAACACCTGGCCGACGCCAAATCCCTCCAGATGCACCTTCTTCAACTGCAAAACCCGTGTATCATCCTCATGCCTCTCGCCGCGCTTCCTCTTCTTGCGCAGCTCTTGCTGCCGGTGTATTTGTGCCTCGCTCACGCCAGCGGCTACCGGATCGAGAAATTGTTTCGCAGCAGCAAGGAACGAAGTCTTCAGACTCGGAGTTGGCTGGAGGAAGGCGTGCGGCGTCCGCAAGAGGCTAGCGAGCACATTCGTGGAGGAACTGTGCAGATCCATTGGTGGGGGCTGGGCGGAGCCGATGGAAAGTGTGCGAGAGGAGATGGACGTGTCGGGCGAGAAGGAGAGAGATGCCATGCTAGTATGTTGTGATCATATGTGAGAAAGAGGAGGGGAAGGACACGGGGTGACAGCAGTGACGATGGTTTGGTGAAGATTAGATATCCTTCAAGAAACTTTTCCAAGCTTCGAAAAGTTCACCGAGTGCCAAGATTTCACTCTTAGCGTGGTGGCTCGTGCGGGGCTGCCTCCTGTCCTGACAGTCCTGTTTGGGTTAGCATCGTGCGCCCCACTTCGTCTATCGGCCTCGAGGTGAGATCAACTGTATAATTCCTACTGTACATAGAGCCTAGAATACTCAGCACGCACTCTTCTTCCTCTGCTTTGGATTTCTCCACCAAAAATTCGACATCCCATCGTCTCTCTGCAGAAAGACGCGAAGTGCGTCCCGGTAGCACACAGCCACAAGCAAGCAGAAGAGTATATGGAATGTAATCGCCCCTCCTACAACCCAAGGAAACGTATCTCGGATCATATCCATCAACTCACGCTTGATCTCGGGTATCTGAGGGAGAGCCAGCCCCTTGCGTCCGAGATCAGTCCAGCATGCACACCTATAGAAAATCCCCCATTGCGTTATCAGAATTATGGAGATGTTAATGAGAGCACAGGACACGTCTTTGCAAACGACGGCTGTGAAGAGCCGATCGTCTTTTGTGATAAACCTCTCTAAGAAGAATTCACCCGCAAAGCTGACAGCCCAGCATGAAAACCTAAGACCGGCATCAGCTATCCGTTTCCTTAAGCAACACGGTATGACTTACATAAATCCTTCTCCAATATGTCGGCAGCTGGGTCCTTTGGGAGGTACAAGGTAGGTGAAACATGATGAGAGGACAAGACTACTTCCCACGACCATTGTCGCAACAAAAGCGTACCATAACAAGGAGCCGGTTCCGATGTTTGCCTCATCCAGCACGTCCCCCCATTGCTTGGTGCCCTCCTTCGTAGGTCTCCATTTCCTGGGTTTCCAGCTATAAACGCCACCATTGACTGCTCGGAGTCCTTCCCGTTCACACCACCCCTCGTTAATGGATCTTGGACAAGGCGTGCTCTGGAGAGACTCTATGTCTTTCTTCAGTCGCTCGAGCATGTTCGATATTGATGCACCTTCTTGAGCAGGCGCGTTTTGCAGCTGCTCCATACGTCTTCCGAACATCTCGAGGATAGCTGGAATCGAAGAATTTGGTCCTCCCGGGGGCTCTTTGAGGCCGTTCATATCGATCTCGTACCGCTGCAAGATTCGGGGAATCGAATCTTCAGTTTGGCTTGCACCGATAATCGCGCCCAACACAACAACAGAAGTAACCCACAGATATAGGGCACTGAACGCAACGGAGTGAGCTTCAACATTAATCCAGTTGCCTGGCCCCGGTTCCGCTGATGCTGCTCTGGCCAGAGCAATCATCCATCCTCCTACGAAGAAGATCTCAGCAAACGCCACAGGAAGGGTCTTGGTACTTCTATCGGCTGCAAGAGCAAATGCTGCAGTCTCATACGTGTTCTTGTACTCGATTTTACGGTTCTCCTGAGAGTTTGGTGTTTCGTCGACGGACACCCGGTCTGTAGAGAGGGAGGGTACCCTCTGATAATCCCCTCCTGAGCTGAGTCTTGAACGCTCAAGTGTCGGCCGCTGACGGTGGGACATGGGATCAGGAGTCGCCAATGGTGATAATTCCATTTGCCCGTCTGCTGAGGCGCATTCATCATTATTATCGGGGCTTCCCGCTATCGGTATGTCCCTCATCCTGTGCATCTTCTGACTTTGACACCAGGTCAGCGTTTATTTTCGAAGACTTATCGAAGAACTTACAAATCCTCGAGGAATGTCTTAGCCTCACCACTTTTACCACATTCATCGTATGAGATCATGATCATTGCAAGTGCTTTCCAAACCCGATCAGACTCTGGGACCTTGACTTCACGACAAGCTTCCTTTGCTTTTTGCACTCGCGATTTACAAAGTGCGAGAGTCAAGAGTATACTGGATAGAGAATCTATCGGGTCCCCAAGTAGATGGGCCATGACAGCTATCTCGACCTTCATTCCCAAAGGCGGTCTAGGGAACTGGGACAGCAACTGGAAGAGACTGCGTTTTCGTCAGCGTCGCGACGATGAATCGGCATATCTTCTCCACTTACGACAGCTTCCACGTCACGATTCGGGTCCAGATATCCTAAGATTATCGAATGGTCAGCCAGCTATCTACAGCTAGGTGCTGACTCCAAGTCCTGCATCCGTCGCCACGAATTGCGTTAGCAATTCATATGGAGCGCACAGGCACTGAAGCGAAAAGAGTCGATCGTATTTGGCTTACTGCTCCAGGGTCAGCCAACAGGTCACCGTCGCCCGACCTCGCTCCACATACCAGATATTGGGTAAGGAGTCCATCCTGTAAATATGTCCTCACTCAGACCTGTCATGATTCGGCATGTTTTGTCACTCAGCAATCTCGTCCCCTGATAGAAGACACTGCTCCCTTCCGGACATGTCGCGTTCAGGTAGGTCCAATGCTCGAATAATTTCTGAAAGTCGAACCCTTTATGGGTACGGAGTGCGAGGGTGGAAGCATTGCAATTTATATCGTCGGACATTTTGCGAAAACGATTGGTATGCGATGCGTTGACGCTGGGGAGAATGCGCGCTCATATATTGGGTTCACCGCGTCCATACGCCTGGCTTTCTTCTCTACTTTTCTTGCTCCCACGCTTGCAGCCTCAAATTCTCTGTGTACCACCAACGACAAGGCAGCGAATTGCTCGCCTCCACCAGGCAACCGAGATACACTCAAACATGCAGTGGCTATGCACGAAACGCTCTGAGTACCAGTGTACTACCGGATATTCAGTGCCAGCTGAAAAAAGACACGAGGGCGTATATTGAGCGTTTCATTCTGGCCATGGAATCATTTAGCTACGTAAAGGTGGTGTCGTGTGCCCTATGAAATGCCCAGCCTTCAGCCTTGCGCCGACGCCCAAAACACCCCACACGCCCTCGACGAGATAAGGCTTGCATAAGCGAGGGATAGCTGAATGGGAAAACGAAGAGCAGTGACACAAAGATTTGGAACTTCGAATTGGCTGGACCTTGTATCCGTGGCAATGCAACCTCGACCTGCCCATGCACCAACCGGCAGCCGCTGTGGCTGTGCACAGCCACCGTTTTGAACCACACCCTCCGACAGACCCCTCGTATCGCGCTCAATAGAGCAAAACTTGCAACCTCCAGCATCAATCTTTCTTCGATAGCATACGGATCTATGAAGACCTGTCCCCGTGTCGTGTCTCGGTCCCGATCGGAGTTTTCGTTTCGATCCCACCTCCTAATGGACCAGGCTCCGAGTGAAGATGGTGTTCGTTCGCCCTTCCAACATCCCCAGCATCCAAACATAATTTTTTCTCGGTTCCCACCTCCACGTGAGTACGCCATACATACCTCTTCCATAAATGCCTCATTCCATCGTCAGATGTATCATTCCTCTCCCACCCTCACCGTCAATTTTCCCCCAGAATCGGAATCCCGCTCAATAAACTTTTTACAATTCATCGTGGCTTCTGCCTTCTTCTCCAGCTGCGCCGGAACTTTCCATCCCCCGTCTCCCTGCATATCCATCTCCGTCTCCTCTCTCTTTCTCCGGCGCCTCCTCCCCAAACATCTGTCCAGCTATCGCGCGCCCTTCCAGAATTGTCATTAACATCGTTTCAACAGCTTCGGCTGTGATCTGTTTGTCTTGGTTGTAGAGGAACACTTGGTCATTTAAGGGTGCGTGGACGGCTAGTGCTGGCCAATTTGAGGTTTGGAGGCCGAAGTTTGTGGCCATGGGGCTGTATTCGATGGCGTCTGCGAGGCCGACTTTGACGTATTGGGCGAGCTTCTTGGCGAGGGGGGTGAGGGCGTGGCGGAGTGAGGATGGGGTGGAGACGGAGGAGGAGGAGAGGGGGAGGAAGATGTAGACGGAGAGTTTGTCGCGCTGGGGGTGGAGTTAGTCATTGCTCTCTAGATTATCGTAAAGCAACCCTCTCTACATTAAACCACTGGGCGAACGCAGCAGCGGAACCAGAAAAATGGAAAAGGGAACTAAAGAAGATAGGAAATAACACAACTCACAGCCATCCACTCCCCGACCCTCCTCTCACTAAACTCTCCCACCACCCCTTCTTCCCCACACATCCCTACCAACCCCTCCAAATCTTCGTCCCCAAAATGTCCGTTCAGAACCCTATTATCTCCATCAACGTTCCGGTAACATACTACCGATGGCATAGCGAGACCTTCTGCATCCGCACTCGCCATGTCTGTCGTGTATCCGAACGCGAAGTCTCGATGATGTCTTTCCGCGACAGCGCGGAGGGTCTCGACGAGCTGGGGTTGGTCGGGGCGGAGGTAGGCGAGGATGATGGTGGAGGTGGGGGAGAGGTGTTTGAAGGAGGGGAGGGAGGAGGGTGGGATGGGACCGGTGAGGGGAGGGAGGGAGGAGAAGAGAGCGAAGGTATGGATTCTGGAAAGGGCGGTTGGGTTAGCTTGGTTGTCGTCTTCCTCTTAACCTTTTGACTGTCTGTTGTCTGTCTTCGTCGGGAAATAGTGCTAACATGGACATATAGCAGAAAGTGGGAAACCTGGCTTGACGTACGCTTCACTAGTCCTCTTCCCGCGATACCTTTCCACTTCAACCTCGCCTTCCCCACCTCCATCCCCACTCTCTTTCCTCCTAAGTAGTCTCACAGTCGGGTAATCATTCACATCGTACTTCTTACACAAATCCTCCTCTTCGGAGTCTGCACCCGCGCAATCAATTGTCACGAACGGCGTCTTAATCTTCAAATCCTCAACCTCAGTTTTAAACTCAGCTGCTGCCCGAAAATTCTCATTAAATGCGGAAAGTGAGTCGATGTTCTTCGACGTGAATGCCGTGAGCACGAGGGAATTTTTGGCGAGGAGTTGGGAGAACGTGGATTTCGAGGCGTCTTGGATGAAGAGCGCGGATGCGAGGGAGGAGATAGAGAAGGAAATTGCGAGGGCGAGGGAGCTGGGGAGAGGGTTTAGGAGCTTCATGAGGGTCAATTGGAGACGGACAGAGACGTAGTTAGAGAGATGAAGTATAAGAAAACTATAGCCAGCTCAAAATCGATCGGAAATTTGGAAATCCACTGAGGTCATACACCGGGAAAGACTTAACATTCACAAGAGACGACAGATCCCAGTCGTAGATCAGGCACCATCTGCGCGCGTCGAACGGTGCTGCAACCCATGTCGTTTCACATCCGTAACGGAGCGTGTGCGTGGCCTGAGGCACGCACGCGAGCCCCACTCGCACATCCAACGTGTAGATCAGTGTATCAGATCGCGAGCTCCACTCATCATCGTTCAAAAGAATCTCGTTCGCAATTTTCCCCGCGTGCCATTGCCCTTGAAGCCTATTCACAAACGATATCTGAGCCACTGCTCGGTCGAATCCACAACCACCACCCTCACCACCACTACTACTGCTACCACCACGATAATGTTTCCACCGAAATCCCTCCTTCCCCTCCCCCTCCTCTTCCTCCTCACATCGGCCTCAACCCCCCAAAACTACACCTGCCCCCACCATCTCTACACCATTCACACGCTCTCCCACTCCCCCCTAATCCTCTACATCCCCTCTTTCCTCACTCCCTCGGAAGCCGCACACCTCCAATCCGTCTCCGCCTCTCAATTCCAATCCTCGCAAATCGCCGACCAGTCCGGCAAACAGCAACAAGCGCTGACCCGGACCTCGAAATCCACATCCCTGGCCACCGACCCTGTAATCCGCTGCATCGAGGAGCGCGCGCTCGCGTTCCAGGGCTACGATGTACGAAGAGAACAACTCGAGCCACTGCAACTCGTGCAGTACGGTGAAGGCCAGAATTATCGGCCGCATACGGATTGGTTTACGTCTGCATCACAGACCACAGCCGAGTACGGCGGGAATCGGATTTCGTCGTTTTTCGTGTATGTGGCTGTGTCGGACAATATTATTGGAGGGGGCACACAGTTCCCATTGCTGGATGCGCCGCGGGATGAGCGATGGTGCGCGATTATCGATTGCGATAAGAGTTGGGAGGAGGGCGTTACGTTCCGGCCGGTGCAGGGGAATGCGGTGTTTTGGCGGAATATGAACGAGGGGAGGGAGGGGAAGCTGGAGGGCGATGCGCAGACGTTGCATGCGGGGCTGCCGGTGTTGAGGGGGAGTAAGTTGGGGATGAATATTTGGACTAGAGAGCGGGATTTGGATGGGAAGTATCGAAGTGATGGTATATAGTCAAAGAGATTGTAGGGATGTGGAAAGGATTATAGAATGATCATGTCGACTCCGATGGCAACGCCGAGGGAAATGAATGCCCAAACTGATGCGCGGCGAAATGTGTTGCAGTGCTTGGGGCGACCTTTCCGGAGACCTGTGTGTTGCCTCCTGATGTTGATGTGCACTGTTCCCCGCATGAATAGCCGCTGGGATTTTTTAGCTTAATTCCTTGTGCTGTGGGATTGAAGGGACTCACTTGGGACAACAATTCCCTCCTTGGCTGGCGGCGCAACTAAACCAGGCACTGGGGCAAGATCCCCTCTGCGGACCTAGAGAGGCCCCTGGCGGGGCTACAATAGTCACTCCATTGCTGGCGACCACGGTCGCGCTCGAAGTAGGCACACAAGACCCCGTGGTCTGACAATCTCGGCCTACCCTACAGCACCCGCTAGGATAGTATGCACTGCAGACATAAAACCCGGTTGGACACACCGATGGGCCGGAGTCTGTCGATGTCTGGGCGGCGGATGTCGATGCAGACACGCTTGTGGGACGGACTGGAGCCGAGGGAGTTTGGCCACCGCTAGAGGGTGAGCGAGTGTCGATGCACGACGCGCCAGTGGCGCATTGAAGGCCATTCTGGCAGCATCCACCATTAAGACTTTGAGGGCAAGAGAACCATCCCGAGCTGCAGCTGGATGACGAGCTCGGAGCTGGAGTTGAAGTTTGCCGCGCTGAAGAGGGTGGTGTCGTCGGAACCACTACCACCGCCGTTGACGTCGGACTGGGGATCCGAGTCGATGGCTGTACATATGTGACGGAGGTAGCAGCAATAACGCATCCAACATCCATACAGCTATACCCTGGCAAGCAACAGCCGCCATTAGGGCTATTCGGACAGCTTGAATACCCGTTTGCTGTGTCACACGAAATGGACCCAGCACATGTCTGCCCTTTCGGACAACAGCCGACGGACCCAAAGCCATTGTCCGTTATGCTGATACATGTATCCGATGTTCCGCAGCAGCTGTTCGGTGCGCCAATCGATGAACAGTCACTCGTTCCTGCTGGGCATTGAAACCCCCGACTCGATAAGAGGCCTCGAGGCGCGAAGCGGTGTAGCAGGTCGAAAGGGCCGTCTTGGGAGATCGGACGCAGAGGGGTAAAAGCCGATATTGTAAGATTCTGCAGCTCTTCTTGATCCGATCTTTTGCCTATGTTCGCCTCATCTCCCGCAAATATCCAAT
This sequence comes from Clohesyomyces aquaticus, assembly GCA_002105025.1. Classification (NCBI taxonomy): domain Eukaryota; kingdom Fungi; phylum Ascomycota; class Dothideomycetes; order Pleosporales; family Lindgomycetaceae; genus Clohesyomyces; species Clohesyomyces aquaticus. The sequence continues at coordinate 43,508 of MCFA01000276.1, forward strand.
CGTCCAGAAAGAACATTTCCCCCTCATCCGTGCTCATTTTCTTCACGCCGATCGGCTTCTCCCTCAGCAGCCTTTCCTGTATGCTCCACCCTCTTTTTGCGTGGACCTCCTCCTCTGGGAAGTATTTCATATGTCTGGGTAGGTTGTGTGGCCATTGTTTCTCCGATGCCACTGGCGAGACGCAGAGTAGGAGGATGACGGTCGGTGGAAGGGCGAGGAGGTTCCGGAGGAGCTGCATTATGGCGAATTTGATGAAGTGGTACAATAATTAGGTGCGATTCTGTTGGCTGGGGTAAGAATGTGGTAAGAATGCTGCGGGGGCAGAGAGGATGAATATTTGGATCGAGGTGGTTGGGAGATCAGCTTGGGCACGATTCTAGGAAATGACGAGGCTGGGATGAGCTGGCGCCTCGACCTGGTGCCGCACCCACCACGGCAAGGGTCATCCTGTAAGTAGCCGTTCGAAGAATCACAACCAAGAAACTTGATATGGCTTCCCAGGATGTATGAAGTGAAGGTGGACAGAAAGATATGAGTGAGCATCGCATTCATATTCCGTGGTTCCGAGCTCTGGGGCTTGGCAATATGCCCTGTGCGCATCCCCAACAAAGTAAAGCTGGAAATGTTATAAGGTTCCTTTGACACTTCCTTTCTCTACTCAGCAAGTTCCTGGGTACACATGCGTTAAGGTATACTATGTTTTGATTGTTGCAGTCTACTGAAACTACCTTGATGCTCTTATGGGCCCTTTTACACCATGCCCGTCCGCCGTCTCGAAATTCACAGCAGCGGAGATACTCCTCCCTGTCGAGAAAGGCTTGGGGGTTCTTCGTCGACATTGCCTCACGCCAAACACCAGACTCTGCATATGCGCTGAGATAGATAGTCTTTAAGTCGAGGATACCCCGAGGCCACCTTCGAATCTCTCCTTATGATAAATCCATTGATACAGGATTGGTCAGTCCGCATGACACGTCTGTCAAGATGCGCGGACCCATGCACTGCCCCCTCAAAAAGCAAGTCCTTGGAGTTACAGTGCGTATAAGATGTTCCAGCCGTAGCTGTAGATGCCAGTCACCAGTAACCTTGGAATCATGTCGGCTCCAACGAGTAATCCAGCAACTGCCAAAAACTTGCCCCAAAAGTACCAGGAATTCGTCGAAAAAGCCAACAGTAAATTCTTCCACCTCGGTCCTTTGCATAATTTTCTCTCCTCGCAATGCCCAATCAAGTCAAAAATTCACGTTGTCATATTCAAGAAGGGGCAAACCCCCGCAGGGATTGAACTCGAGCAAGACAGCGCAGTTCTACACAATGATTTAGCAACATGGTTGAAGAGAGACAGGGAGCGGCAACTCTACCTTGTCGAAGATCTTTCACCACACACCGCCAAGTTGCTTGGAGGCTACCTGGATATAAATCCACAGTTCTTCGCCGACTACATAGACATGGTCATTCCAAGTCCATCAAACCCCAAAACAAGTGACAGAGACATCCAACCTGCGCCGTGGTTCCGGATGGGCAACATCGCTTATCATCTTCCCTCCTTGCGATCCCTCGAGGACCGTAAAGACTATGTTTTCACCCAATTCATCGGGCCCCGGGAATATCACCCACCAACAGATTATCAAAGCGAACATGCAACCTTGGGAGACAGACCAAAAGCTGATACGAAAAATACGAATATCGAAAGAGTTGCTGGCGGACACGACCCTGTTCAACTGAGCGATCGTAAAGTATGGCCTGTCGCCATGACCCGCCACTCTGCTGCGGCATGGTTCGGTGAAAGCCCATCGGGAACTGCAGGTGGTTGGCTCAAAGGTGAGAGTTTCAGGCTGTTCTCTTCAATGGCTCAGATAACCGATGGGAAAGCAGGTGTCATTCTTCTTGATCGGCCCTTCGAATCGACCCATGAATCTCTGAAGAGACAAAACTCTATATATCGGTCTTTCACGCATCTACCGTCGTCCATGCACACAAGGATACCCCAAGTTAGTGATCTAAGGGATACATATCTCACATCACTTCTTCACTCCTTCCAGGCAAACGAACAGTTACAACAAGACGCGCCCTCGCCGATCGCGATACTTCAAGATGTATATCGAATTGTGGCTTCCGAATGGATTGCGGTAAGTACATACTTAGAGCGAGATCTCAATGCGATCGAGTGGCAATTGGAAGCAAAGGACAAGACTCCTGACCTGGATCTCCTCGAGGAAAGACTGAAAAGTCTCTTTATTATGAGACGCCGGAACCGAAAATACAAAGCACTCGTCGACGAACAACTGCAACTGCGATTCCCCACACACTGGACGGGAGCAGGTCCCGCGGCGGCGGCTACAGACTCGGTCCGCGCTGCCATGGAGGCTGACTTCAAACAAGTCCAGGACCTCATGTGTGCAAACGATGGCCGGATCTCACAGACAACAGAACTCATTACCTCAGTTATGTCGGTGATAGTGGGGAAGAAGTCAAACACGCAGAACCAGAGGCTCACTTTTCTCACTATTTTGGCGGCAATCGTGCTTCCTTCAACACCCTTGGGGCCATTCTTGGCATGCAGACAGACTACGCACCTGAGAAAGCACACTGGCATTTCTTTCTGCGACTTTCATTTGGCGCAGCTGGTGGAATCATTACCGTGTACCTTTTCGTCGTCTTCTGGGATCGCATCCGACGAATCTTCAGAAAACAATAAATTCCATTGTAGATAACTCCTCTCCCTAACCTCCCCATTGAATCTACCATTCACCTTCACCTGCCAAGGTCGGGGACTTTCGTCGCAATCTCTGCATCACAAAGCTTCATACACTTGTCAATAACCTCCTCAGACGGATCAACATCCATGGCAAACCCCTCCGTAAACTCTCTAGCATTCCTCTCCCACATCCCTCGATCCCTAACATACAACTCCGCAATATCCGGCACCATCGGATCCAACAGCGGCGGGGAGTCCAAAATCGAACTCAGACTCCGCAACAGATTGACAAGAGTCTGACAACTCGAGAACCAGTCCGCTAGAATATCCAGACAAATCTCCCCGTGCGCATTCACATTGGAATGATAGATCGGTGTCAGGAATTGGAATTTCGGCGCCTTGAAGGGATAGTCTTGGATGATGATCAGGATGTGGAAGATACCCCCGGAGTAGGGTGAGCCGGGTGTTCCTTCGATGCTGCCGAGTAGAAACTGTAGACTCCCTGCTATGGCGTGCAGGTTGTAGTGTTTGAACGCTTCGGGCTCGGCGGCGGACGAGAGCTCTTTTTGTAGACGTTTGATGACCTGGTGCCGGTGAGGCCAGTGGTTTGTGGAGAAGATTTCGGGGTGGCGATGCGCTATAGCGTCTAGGTTGGAGAAATTGAGAACGCGGATTAGGTTGCCGACGGAGGATGTGTCGATTGCGATATTGGAGGGTGTGGGTGGAGGGTTTGGTGTTTGGTCGTTTGAGTCGTTTAAGGTGAGCTCTGTATTAGTTGGGGAATTGGGTCGGAGAGTCGATGCCCGACTGTCTGAGTTGGTGCTGTTGTCCATGTCCGAGTGTAGTGGATTGTTGTTCATGTTGATAAGGGTAGTTCAATGCGGTAGGACTGGTCAAGTTGAGAATGAGGATATAAATTCCAGTAGTTTAAAGCAGATGGTGGCGAAAAGCATGATTCCACGAAGGGTTGCCTGGAGGATTCCTGTCAAGTGGTAATCAAAGCCAGCCAATGAGAGCCTCCGCTGGCCCACCCCTTATAAATTCCCCAGTGAGCAACAAACCTATCCTGCCGCGTGAAGAAATCTTCGTTGTAGACCCTATCTTGCGAATAGTCGGGCCTCAAAAGGGTCTGCGGAAACTTTGCACTAAATATCTACCTTTGTATGGCTGCGTTGAACCACCTGTGTTGTTCGCCATGTCTACGAATGCAGAAAAGAACTGATGCTCTATCTGACCGGTATATGCTTGGAACCTGTCTAATTAGGCAGATTCTCGCTCCGTTGCTGGACGATATAATAATGGGCCAGCACTAGGACACCGTGGGCCAGCACTAGGACACCGGAGGCCACCGAGACGGCTGAAGTCCTAAAAGAGACCCATCGGAATCAAAATCGTACAATTACGTATATCTTCAATGTGAATGACAATCCACCAGCTAGGCGATGTGAAGCACCCATTCCGGAAGCTGTCTGAGGACGAGGCGGAAAGGGGCGGCGTTTCGCCACCACACGATGATCGGCCCATGCTTGCCCGATGGTGACACTAGCGCGCCAAGGTCTGTGGCCCTGGACTCAGGAACACTGGACCCCTCAGCTTTATTTCAACTACTACCTCCCACAAATCCACGCCAATTTCGCTCTCTTTCTCCCATTTACGGCAGCGACAATGCGGTCCTCAGTGGCTACCGCAACTGTCCCGCCGCGAAAGCCGGCAAAGCGAGTCTTTGTAGGCGCCTCAGAGGAGAAGAAGCAATCCGCGGAGAGCTTCGTGGAATCCGACCATGACCGCTTTTTCTGGACTTATACTGAAGAGCCGCACCGGACGAGGCGTATGGCTATCATCAAAGCCCATCCCGAAGTACTTTAACTTCCTGTCTCTTCATTGGAGCTTGGCTGACTCTGCTCTCCCCAGGTCACCAAACTATGCGGTCCCGAGCCGCTGACCAAGTACCTCGTTGCATTCGTCGTTTCTCTTCAAGTCTTCTGTGGATACATGCTCCGGGACACGCCAATCATCTCCTGGCCATTCTTCCTCACAGCATATGTTATTGGGGCTACGGCGAACCAGAATCTCTTCCTCGCCATCCACGAAATCTCCCACAACTTGGCGTTCCGAAATCCTCTGGCAAATAGAATATTTGCAGTTTTCGCAAATCTGCCAATTGGAATACCATATAGTGCATCATTTAGGGTACGTACCTGCAAGCTCTGCCGATGAGCAATCTGGCTAATTGACTCAGCCGTACCATCTGACGCACCACAAATCGCTCGGCGTTGACGGCCTCGATACCGATCTGCCGACCGCCTTCGAAGCTGTCTTCCTCGACTCCGTGCTTGGAAAGGCATTCTTCTGCACCTTCCAGATTCTCTTCTATGCAGTCCGACCCATGTTTGTCTACAATCTGCCCATCACGAAGATCCACCTATTCAACATCGTCGCCCAAGCCGCATTCGACTACGCACTGGTCAAATTCGCAGGCGGACATGCGCTAGCATACATGATAATGAGCTCTTTCCTGGCGGGCTCCCTGCATCCATGTGCCGGCCACTTCATCGCCGAGCACTACGTC